>JAPYZK010006103.1:0-20828 GCA_030522785.1 Platygaster equestris
GAGACAATTCTCAAAATTCAGAAAACTATAAAATTCCAAATAAATGATGAGAATTTCAAGAATTTTCAAAGTTCCGAAAATTTCACATGTTTTGATTATTGTGAATTTTCGCAAATTTAAGGGATTCGTAAATTTAAAGAATTTTGAGAATCTTGTGAATTTTTCAATTTACGGAAATATTGTATGCAATTTCTATATTCTTGAGAATTTTGACGATCTTGAAAATAATGGAAATTTCAAAAATTTTCAAAGTTTTGAGAATTTTCAGTATTACGATTATTCTGAAGTTTTCAAGAATGTCGAAAACTTCGACAGTATAGATAATTTTGGAATTTCTGAAAAATCCGAGAAATGTAAAAGATTTGAAAATGTTGAAAGTTTCGTGAATTCCGAATATTTTTTCTATTCTGAAATTTCAAAAACATTAAGAATATTAAGATTTTTCAAAGTCTTCAAAATTTTTAAAAACCTTCCTCTGAGTGTATGAGAATTTCCAACATCTTAAAGATTTCGGAAATTTTGAAAACTCTTTGTATTCGAAACATTTTGAAAATCTTTAAAATTCGGACAATTTCAAAAAATTACGGAATATCAATAATAATCAGAGGTGGAATCGTTGGGAAAGGGGGGAGGGGGGGGGGATTAAGGAACATGTTCTAGTTTGTCGTTCTTATCATTTGGACACCCTATCTTTAACTGTTTATTTCGATAATGCTTCCGTTGAAACTGATGAAATGATAAATTCGAAAGAGAGCCGAAAACACGAGAAAACGCCGAATGGGCAAGTTTCGCGAAAACTCGTTATCATCGAGCGCGCTCTTGGGCGGTGCGACTTTTAGTTGGCAAACAGGATCCCAACGCAGGGATTTGCTCGTCTCTAAGTTCATTAACCGAATGAACTTAGAGCAGGTAATGTTAGGGCCGCGCGTCCTGTTGACAAAATGACGCTATAACGCAATCTCGAACGTATCCCAAGGCGCGGCCCCTGATTGCAACTTCAAAGCGCGAAATCGCTCCAACGCGATTGACACTTCAGAAAGGGCCTTCTTCTTCGTCCTTTTTTTGTTCTTTGACGGGAGGAACGCTTTTTATGCAGAGGAACAAAAAATGTTACGGTCCCCATTAACTTCGGAAAAACAAAAATGTTTTCTTCAGTCTTTCGTGATTTTACGTTAAAAATCCTTGTAAATCGAAATTTTCCGAAAATTACGTTAATTGGAATAAATACGCGGTTGCCCGATTTTCAACACTTGGAAGACTTTTTTGTATTATGAAGAAAGGTGTAGATCAAGGACGTAACCAGAAATTTCGTTCGGAGGGGGCTGAGGTGATTTTTACTCGACATTCATTCAACAAGTTTGAAGAGTAAAGTTTTATTGGGGAATCATAAATATTGCATGAATTCTCAGAATTTTTAGAACTTTTTGATTATTTTCATATCTCTGAAATTTCCAAAATTTTTGAAATTTTTTGAATTGTGAAAATTCTCTAGACTTTTGGAATTCTCGAAATACTCCAAACTTTGAAAATTCGCGAAATTGTTGAGAATCTTTAAATGTTGAAAATGTCAAAATAATTCTAGTTTCTCAAAGTTTCAGAAATTTGTAAAATTTTCGGTATTTCAATAATTGTCGAAGTACTGTAAATTTTCGTAATGTTCAAAACTTTTTCAAATCTCTGAAGTTATTATAATTTTCGAAATTATGAAAATTTTGAGAATTCCGAGAAATTTAAAAATTCTGGAAATCCTCTGAACTTTGAAATTCATCAAAATAGTCAAAAATCTTGAAATATAATGAAAATGTTGCAACTAAACAAAAGTTTCTCGGAATTTTAGAAATTCGTGAAATTTTCTAAATTTTAGTATTATCGAAACGGCCTCAATTCTCAGGATTTTTAAAACTTTTTCGAATCTATGAAATTTCTAAAATTTTTGGAACTGTTGACAAAAAAAAAAACCAAAAACTTTTGAAATTCTCTGAATTATTAAAAATCTTGAAATATTTCAAATTATCAAGTTTCTCGAAATGTTAAAAATTCGTAAAATTTTCGCAATTCCAAGAATAATAAAAATATTGTAAATTTCCATAATTCTTGAAACTTCCACAAATCTCTGAAATTTACGGAAATTTTGAAATTATTCTTGAAATTTTCATAATTCCAATAATTTCCGAAATCTTAAAATACTTCAATTTTCGAAAATTCTCAATATTTTTGAAAATCTTGAAATGTTAGAACTATCTCAAATTATTAAGTTTCTCGAAATGTTAGAAATTTGTAAAATTTTAGTAATTTCAAGAATAACATTATGAAAATATTATGCAGTTTTAGAATTTTTAAACTTTTTTACAACTTCGAAATTTCCAAAATTTTAAAAATTTTTAAATTGTCAAACTTTTAAAAACATCTTAAATTCTCAAAATCCTCCAAACTCTGAAAACTCCCAAAATTGTTGAAAATCTTGAAATGTTGAAAATGTTAAAAATTATCAAGTTTCTCGAAAATTTTGACACTTGTGAAAATCAGTATTTTTTAACTATTTTTTTCAAAATATACTTTTTGGCAATGTGCTCAATTTTTCAAATTTTCCAGAATTTCGGGGAGGTCTTCAGACCCCTCAGCCCACTCCCTGGCTACGCGCTTGGTGTAGATAATTTCTAAAAATTGGTATAAAAAATGTTTTTTCTATCTCCATCGCACATTATCTCTATTATACCTACATGTATTCGTTACTTTGAGGGGATAAAACGTGTTCGTCGCGCGTGCGGAGCCCTTTCAAAATCTGCACTCAAGGGGCAATAAAAAAAAAAATCCGTGGGGCGAAGAAAAAAAGAAGTTGAGGCAATTCTGGCAGGTAACTTATACGACACTTGACACACTCGTGCTGAGGGTGACAAGTCACCTGGAACGAGACTAACGAGCGTCTCACATTTCCTATGATGTATTCTCATTGTAACATAAAATGCAATATGCCCGTGAGTTACGCGATCTTCTTGAGGCATTAATATCCGCTGCGGGCGCTTCGCTTGTAATAAATCATTCAACTTTTCAAGTGCCTTTCAGCTTGACTCAATTTCGTGTTTCGGAGCATATTATTTCTTTGTCCTACAAAACTCCACTTTCGGAAGTAACAAGTTGCACTGGATTTACCGGAAAAAATAAAATTCAAAAAATTATAACTGAATTTTGAAAATATCGCGAGATTGTTTTACCGTCTTTTTACGTTTCTACATTTTTTTGTCCAGCCAGATTTCATCGATCGGTATTATTTCATTTTCGTTTGAGCGTTCGAGATTCCTCGCGCATCGCGTCAAAATAACCCCGGGCGTCTTTGCATCCGAACTTCCGATCGCGTTGCCAGTTTTCGCGATGCTTCAATAAAATAACTTTCCCCGAGGACTCGGCAAATACGATATCGAGAATCTCCCGCGTTTTTCGGTCTCGTTTACCTTCGTAAAACACACATAATTTCGTCCGCTTCATATTTATCTCTTTCGTAAAACTCTCGAGAAATGCTCCGCGAGGAAATTTTGGTGTGTTCGGGGTTTATATATTCCTAAGGGTATAAAGTTTCGACCACTTTTTCCAGCACGATGCCCAAATATATAATTTGTATATGCATTGAGAATTGTACGAATGTTCAAATTTCTGAAATTTTCCTAGATTATTGTTTGAATTATAAATAATTGTTTAATATTTTGCAAAAAAATCTAATTTTTAATGAAATTCAAACAACTCGTAATCCCGGTTGAAAAAATTCAAATGGTATCACCAATTGGTAGTGACCAATTGGTCACGCAGTTGAGTAAAATAAGTAACTTTGCAAAATATCAGACTTCTAAGATACTTGGTCCGCTTAAAAATCGCCGATGAATATAGAGAAAATGACGATTTTCGAACTTTGACGTGCATTTTCAGAAGAAATATCAATCTCAGAAAGCTCATATTACACACTTCGACTATATTCGGTAAGCCCTTCAAATCGACAACAGGTATTTTCAAGCGATTTATTGTGAAAGTAAAGAAAACTGTATTTTTTATAATTTCATGAAAAAATAATAAAAACACGCATCGCATTAATTATGATTCATTTATTACGCATAAATGCTCTTAAATCCCAACAATTCAAAATTTCCATTTAGTATCACTTTTTCCCCAACGAATTCTATAATTTTATAAACACTTTTTCGAAATGCATGAAGTGGGATGAATCACAATAAGTCTCGAATTTTGATGACTTTCGATTTTTTGAGGACGTAAAAATTGTAAAACGTAACTTCTAATGATTTCGCATTGTGCGTTTTTTTCTCTCAGTTATTTCAATTTCCACGATTTTATAATGTTAATTTAAACGCATTTTATGAATTTCGCGCTTATATTTTTGTCTACGAACGTCACATCAACAATTTTTTATCCAACACCGGGAAAAGTGCCAACTTTGTCAACTCTTTTAATTTTTTTAACTCACTTTTTTCACTTTCTAGGATAAAATAAAATTTGCGACTGACGAAATAATAATTTTTCAACTCATGTGATTCTAAAACTCGTTTTAGAAACCTTACATCACAATAAGTAAAATTTTCAAAAATTAAAAAAAATCGGAAACTCGGAGATAGCTAATGATAAAAAAAAATGTAAATTACAGTATTTTTTAAATTTTAAACGTTTTGGAATAAGAATTTTTTATAAAAAATCGAAAAATGAAAAATTCTTGGTTCCGGAATTTTTCGAACCAAACATTTTTCGAGAAGTACTATACATATTAACCAAGTTCGTAAGTTTTCGAACATTGAAAAATCAATAATTTTTGACAAATCGAATATCTTTGAATTGACAGCATTCAAAAAAATTAAAAATCGAAAAATGTTCGAGCGTTCAAGAATTTTTCGACTTCAAAAATTCTCAGAGAATATGTCAGGGAGAATAGAAATTTGGGAAAAGAATGGAGAAGTGAAAAATTAGGTGGGATGGCCTCGTAGCCTAATGTAGGCTGAGTGCCGAGAAACAATAAAAAAAATAAAAAAAAAAAAAAAAATTCTCAGAGAATAAACAAGTAAAGAATTCTGTACTTTTGAAACGTTCAAATTTATCATAATGTCTAAATTCTGATACTTCTGTATTTTTACACTCAAATACGTAAATTTATCGAAACGTAAAATTTTCGAAAATTCAAAAAACTTCGATGAAAAATGTGAAACGCTCAAATTTTGAAGCTTCAAAATTACCACATTTATACTGAAAATTTAATAATTTTGATGTATAAAAAATTGAAAATTTGTACTTATGAACTACTGAGTCAACAATTACAACTCCGAAATTTCGAAGACATTATAAACATTATTTTCCGAAATTACGGTTTCGATGCGCCAGTACAATTCTTATTATTAATCTACGTAAACAAAATTAACATTGTTTATTTTTACGTAATTTACATGATATAATAATAGCATTTGTAGTTACAAATAAAAAAACTTAAGATTCATTAATTCGTTCTCTACACGGGTTTTTTTCTTTGGTATTGAGTCATCTCGACCTCAATAACTTTGATTGTTATAAGAATTACCAAAATCTCATAAAATTTGCCAATCCCTCGTAACATTTAATGTTAATGTTATGACTTAACACGTAAACTTAATTACAACTTCCAAATATGAACTTCAAATATACTCCAATTCTTTTTCAAAACTTTACATGCGTAATTTCATCAACTTCAAGCTTACACTTAAAACTTCCACTTTGAAAAACACCAAGAAATTCGTTTAATTTACAAGAAATTATAATTTTTTCTTCTAAGGTAAAATAAGGTTAAACTTATAATAATTTTGAATCTTTCAAAGTTTGTATAAGGTAGACCTTACGAGAAAATAAAATATCATGGGGAATAGGAAAATCTTAAAGATTTCGTGAATTTTTATGAGAGTCAAAGTTGTCAGGGGATTCATCGATCGCGGCTACGGAATCGCTTTTCCGTGTATAATTATACTCGAGGTGATCTAATTATCGAAATCGAAATAGTCGTAACTCGATAACTTATAAATGGAGAGAAATCGGAGTTAACGACGAATCCAAAGCTAAAAAAGTGCTTAGTGGTGTATTTTAATATTCAGATAAACCTAGACAGGTTTATCTGAATAAACCTAGACAATTTCAAATATTTTCTGCAGTTTTCTGATCCAAATCTGAAATATTTTTTCAAACATTTTTCAAAAAAAAAAAAACAAACAAACAAACAAACAAACAAAGTTAATGAACATTCAAAAAACAACATTCTTCAGTTACTGTGACATTCTTCGCAATTTTGGCTCTCAAATTGTTTACTTCGTGTTTCATGACTCATTTTTCATACGAAATTTTTTTAGTTCATCAAAAAATCGATCCGCAAAAGGCAGAATAAAAAATTTAGTTACTAGTAACTCAGATTTATATATCATTCAACAACAAAAACGTTATAAAATATTATAAATCATTTTATAAGAAAATTTTAAAAATGATTTTATAAAACTCAGAATTACTAGAAAACTCGTACAAAATATAATAATAAAAACAATGATTGAACACCCTGCATAGAAAATGAAATTTTCCAGAAAAAAACAAAAAATTTTCAGTCTCTTTTTATCATCTAATAAGTATTTTTTTCAACTGAGGTTAAACCAAGCATTATTAACGCCTCGTGGATTCGTTGAAAATGTAAGTAAAAAATGAAAAACGAACTTAATATCAGACGCAGTAGAAAACGATTTTTCGAAAACTTCTTACCTCTAACGGATTTTGGAAAACTGCAAGAAGGTTGACGGTTTTTAATCAATTTTTATGAGAATTGCGAGTAAAATAATTTAGAGACAGGAATATAAAAAATATTTGACTTGTCGTAATATATTTGAATTCGACTCTCCAGAATTTTACGAATTTTAGGTTTTCGAGGATCAGTGCAATTTTGAACGTAGTTCCTCACAATTGTCCAAAACCCGTTAAAGATTCAAAATGTAAACAATATTTAATCAAATAATGTTCGCATTCAAACATTATCAAAAATATTATTAATTTAAATAAATTTACCCTTATTACTCAAGGTAACAAGAATCAAATTCTTGTAACAATTCCCAAAATCTTATGAGATTTTCAAATTTGAGAGAAAAAAACTTCGAAAGTTAAAATTTTTCGAGATCAAAATTATCAAAAAAAAATGTTTGCTCAAAGTCATCAGTGAAAGTAAAATTTCGAAAATTGTCAAATTCATTACTAGACTTCATTTCCTTGTAAGGCCACCCTTACAAGAAAATAAAATTGTATAAGGAATTTGAAAATATCGTAAAAATTTGAAAACTGTAACAAAAATCAAATTTATTATAAGGTAACAAATGTTCGAATACGAACATCATTGATATTATTAAAACTATAATCAATTCAAATGAACTTGAATAAATGTTCGGATACGACTAATTTTCTTTGAATCCGTGGAAATCAGAAAGGCGCCATTATCGCGGCAGCTTCCCCTCGACTCGCCGGCAATTGTGGACATTCGCGCCATTGATTCAAGGTCGGGTCGTAACATTCGACCGTGGAAATCGTGACCTGGGTCCGGTAGAAATTTATTTCCTGGGACTGATCGCCGCCGATGACGAATATTTGCCCGTTGGCTGCTGCCACGGCGGGATACGATCTGCCCACGTTCATCGGTGCAACGGTCATCCAAACATTCTACGAAAAATCATCCTCAATTCAAAATTTGAAGAACTATTTTCGATCTCCTTGTCCTAGTGTAACAAATTACTACTAGAAAAAGATTGTAGATTTTCGAATTTTTTGATTGGATTTGTCAACTTTGAAAATATAATCAACTTTTCTTAATTAGAATTCAGATATTCTTCGACTATTTCAAAAATCAGAAATCCGAAACTCCTTGAAATTGAAATTTGAAAATTTCTAAAAAAGTTGTCCAATTTGTGCACTGAATAAACCTCTTCAAATGAGTATCTCTCCACTGAAGTAAGAACTTCGTGTTTTTTGTTGGTGCCCCCTACAACGTAACAAAAACCGTCCAAAACTGTGATCCCCATTTGCGATCGTGGCGTCAACATCGGCGACAAAGTTGTCCATTCCTTGGTGAAAGGGTTGTAGCTCATGACATCCTGTCGATGTCTACTGTATCTCGTGCAACCTCCCACAATGTAAATCAAACCTGAAAAACCGAGTATTAACTATATTATACGATAATAAAATAAAAAGAAAAAGGACCGGAGTCAAAAAAGTACGCAATTTTTTCACGGCGTTGGATGAAAAAAAGTATACCTTCGTAAGCTACGACGCCCATGCTGAAACGCGGTTCCGGGAGTTCGCCATTGAGCCTCCAAATATCTTCCACTGGGTCGTAAATTTCGATGGTGCCGCCGATGTCCTCGCCGACCCAGCCTCCGAAAGCGTAAAGATAATTGTCCAAGGCACATAAACCGAACTCGCAACGAGGCTCAATCATACAAGTTATCGGCTTCCAAACGTCTTCTCTCGGATCGTAACATTCTGCGTTTGCCAAAATGCAGGATTCGAATTCTCCGCCGACTACGAAGACTATTCCAAAAAAAAAAAAAAAAAAAAAAAGTTTTGACTACATTAACTCTTACGAGAGTTGAAAATTTGTTCGTTTTGATATTTTTATTATAATAAATTTTTATTTTTTTGTATTGCTTTCGAAAATAAATATGAATTTTTTCGCTAGTTTTTCGGATGTTTGATGTCAATTTAAATTTTTTTACATTTCTGAATGAAGCTCATTTTTGAGGAAGCGATTTCTCCGAAATTTTAGTGTTTTGAAAATTTTAGGAACTACTTATACGTATTTGTGCATAAATTTGAAGAATTTTGAAAATTTGCTAGGCAATTACAAGCTTACTTCAAAAATTTCGATTTTTCAAATTAAAAACTATTCCGAAAATGTAAATTTGAACACTAAAAAATGTTTCAATCAAAATCATAAATTGGCAAATTTAAGAACTCGGAAACTCTAGTGTTAATATTTAGCGAAAAAAAAAGACAAAAAAATTCCCATACCGGGAATCGAACCCGGACCTTCTGGGTGAAAGCCAGATATCCTAACCAGTAGACCATATGGGACGTAACTTTAGGGAATTAAAATCTTGCACATACTTAAATTTCACTTCTTATTCAACAATAACAAACTATAATTCCATCAGTTTTGTATAATGAATCAATAATTGCAATAAAAAATTCCATGAAATATATGATTCGTTAACTTTTTTATAAAATGTATGTTTTTTAGGAAAAGTAAAAAAAACGGTCATTTTTTCTAGAATTATAGAAAAAAAAATCATTCCTATGATTCATACCTTTTCCATTCAACTGAGCAACCCCTGGCAATATTCTACCAAGTCCTATTGGTGCTACTTCAGACCATTCTCTGGAACATAATGTAAACAATTGCCTCAAATTTTCGATCTTACATATTATAAACATTTAAAAACTTCAAACTGAAAACTAATTAGGCACTCAAAATCAAAATGAATTTGAAAACTTCAAAATGAAGAAAAAACATGAAACATCGAAATTGGAGGACAGTCATTTGGAACCTAAAAGAATTCAAAAAGTTGAAAATCATTTGAATGACTAGCTATTAGATCAAGATAAATTAAATCTAGGAATGTCAAAATTGAGGGACATTAGAGAACTTTAAAATGAAGAAAAATTCAGAAACTTCCAAAGAATTTTAAAGTTTCAAATAAAAAAAAAAAATAAAAATATGATCTCCGAAACATAGCAAAATTCAATTTTTTCGAAGAACTGTAAAATTGACAATGTTCGCCAAATTTTCCATATCATTTCATTTTTCTTCTAAACCTTATGCATTATACGTATAATTTTTCCTTATTCTTACCCAGTGAAAGTATCGAATTTATTGATGGTATTGTAAGTACTCTCAGGAGGCATGGTCCAACTTTGGGCCCAGTATTCGCGTTTGGAGCCTCCGATCACAAGTATGTTCTTTTTCGCGCAAAGTCGTGGCTGAACGTGCAAGGGCACAAGACAACCCTTGTTCGAGACGAGGTCCTTCAAGATTGAACGTAGAGCCACGTTCAGGCTAGCATCCTTGCAATCGAGGATAACTTGCTCGAGACGAGCCAAGGAACACAGACGTAGCCTAACGTGGCTCAACATTTCGAACACGTAACAACGTCTGGCTGGAATGTCGTGTTTCATCCAATTGTAGGCTGCTTGGAAGACCTGGAATATTTAAATCTAAATGCATTTTTTCCAAAGATTGTCCAAGTATTTGAAAAATTTTTTGAATTTCCTAGAAGTAAATAACTTGTAACTTTCAATGTATGATTTATTTGGGGTCGTTCACGAATAAATTTAGGCGTTTTATTTCTTTTATCAACCATCCCAAAATTTTTTTGTGTACGCTCCTGAAATACATCATTTCAGCATATCAAAACTGATAACAAATCATTAATTTAACAAAATATAAATAACCTGAAACTCGGTATCAATATAAATGTTATCGCTCTCCAAAAAATGCACAAGATGCTCCTTCGGCAAATCCAGAAATTCCTCTTCTTGCGAAACTTGAGGAAAATTGACTTCGATGAAATTTAAGGCGGCGTCTAAAAGTTCAGATCTGTTGTGTACTTTGGCGAATCTGAAAAAAAAAAAAAAAACATTGACAATTCAATAAGATCGTCAATCACGAATCTGTACACTTTTTTCGGTTAATAGAGCAAATTCCAATCATGTCAACATTTTCTCATTATCTATATAATATAAATTATCATTAAATAAATTTTATTATTACATAGTAAATTATATAAATTATATCAATTATGTTCAAATTATTATTTTCGAATTTTCAAAACTTGGAAATTTGTGATCGAATAGTACAATTCATAAGGTAAATTATGCGAAAAATATTTTATAAAAATCAATTACCGAAGGAGTTATGGAAAAATGAATTTTTGCGTTATTGAAAATTTAACAGTTCCGGGTTGTTGAAAACGTTGAAAAAAATGTTGTGTTCTTTAGCTGTTATTCTACCTATAAATTCCAAGGGCGTTGGAATAGTGGAGTTGTTTTTTCAAATATTCGATGCATCCGGAAACGACTTCGTCTAACTGCAACATGTCGGCTGCGATGAAGAGTTCCTGGACGTTGTCCTGACTAATGTCGATGTTTGCTGTGTAAATGAAGTCGACCAAGTGAGACTGCAAAAAATAAAGGTTCCAAAAACTATCAAGGTTTGCAATTTCAAACTTGAAAAAATTTCAAGTTAGGTAATCGTGAGGTCAACATTTTTAAATATAAAATAAAAATTTGGAAACGCGATAATACATAAAAATCATAAAACTTTCAAATTAAGGTTCATCTTAAATTTTCAAAGTCAAGGAATATTCAGAAACTTCAAATTTGAGCAAAATTTGGAAACTCCCTTAAAAATTCTAGTATTCCCGGATTTGTGAGATTTCTTAATTTTTTCGAATTATCCGAAATTTTCGTCGGGATTTCAATACTTTTATGTACCACGTTTTTCAATATCTCCACTTATTATTATTTTTTTTTTTTTCTAAAAAACCTTGACTCATCAGAAAACTGGTTTAAAAATGATTTATTTATAACAGTTATTTATAAAATCTGAATAGATTTTTCTCTCTGTGTAGCTATACCAGAATTGTGGGTGATATGGAATGTATCTCCACAAACTCCTGCTGTTCTTCAACGAGTCCTCCAGTGAACATCGCATTAAAGTACTCGCTACCAGCAGCCAAGACTAGTCGATGGGCCCGAATGACGCAGTCCCCGGCAACGAGTCCGACGTCGCTGAACTGGTTGTTAAGTCTTTGGGTGTTAAGGTTCCTCAAGACTTTCGGGGCGTACTGGTTAATGGCGTTCATGGTGTTACTGGACTCATCGGAAGTTTGTTTTATGGGCTGTGTCACGAAACCCATGTTTTTTGAATTGGTTCCGATTTTCAAGGGAGGCACTGTTCCATCGGCCATGAAACCATCGAGTTGACCTTTATCCACGGCACCTGAAAAAGTCCCCGATTTATTAGACTGACAAATTTTTCATCTTTTTTCTATTTTTTGTAAAAAAAAAAAAAAAAAAAATACTTGAAAATGTGCAATTCTTGATAAACTTTTCAAATTGAAAAAAAAAAAAAAATGTTCAAGATCAAGAAAAAGTAGTGAAATTCTGTAAATAATGATATAATATGTATAATTTGTATAATATAATGTTTCGAAGTATTGTGATCAACAAAAATGAACAGTCATTAAAATTTTAATGATTATACTCTTTAATTTTAAACTTACCACTCGAACAAAAGTTCGTTGAACTTACGAATCAATAAACAACACCTCGTAAATCTAATTAAACCCAGATTCCAGACTACAGTCCCTTTAAAAAACATGGAACACTAAAAAAAAAGTAAATACAATGACAATAATCACTTGTCATTTTTTTGGCAATGAAAGTGTGTTGTCATCGATGCTGTCTTAACATTGTTTTTGTCGTCACTTCTTCATTAACAATAAGAAGAAAATGAAGACTTTCACTCAACTGTTTCACCCAACGAAAAACTTAAAATTACATCCTTTTCTAAAAACATCAAGTCAACAAATTATTCAATCCTTCGAACAAAAAAAAATGAGAAAAAAATAAAAATATACACTTACGACATATACTGGACAAGATTCTGTAAACACTATGAAACGACTTAGCGTTGCTTTTTTTCCCCTTCAATCGCATTTCATTTAATTATTCACTTTGTTGGTGTGATTGTTTTCCACTGTTTTTCGCGAAATTGATTATTTACTAATTAAATACCTAAACTAAACTGATAAAACTGTCAAAAGCGTCAAAACACGATTGTCAACATTGTCATAACTTCGATAATCGATATTTTCTTCCATACAAATGAATTCGATATTTTCCAAGTTCGATATATATTTTTAACGACATACAAATGTTCTTTTTTTTCCTTGTTTTACACTTTGTAAATCTTCTTCTTACGACAAATTTTGGAAATCTGTCAATACTTTTGAATTCGATGAGAAAATTTCGACTCATTCAATTTCGCCATTTCAATGTTTTAAAAGCCAGAAGTAAAGATTTCAATATTTTTATTTGTAGTTCATAAATAAATGTATCGAAAAATTCAAATTATTAGTTACATGTCGAATTCACTTTCGAATTTCTTCAACGAAATTTAATCGTTCTCTTCAGTTTCTCGAAATACTTAAGAATTTCTGTCACCTTTAATACTATATTGTTTAATTTTTTCATTAAAACCACAACAAGATCAGTAATAAAAAAACCACACTATTCACTTGTTACAAAGTATTCTTATTTATCCAAATCCTGCAAGTATTCGTACACATAATTGATGAATACCGGAAATTTACAATAAAAATAATCGTTATAATGGACTACAAACTACATGTCGAATATAATACATCTCAAGTATGACTTCCGACATCCCGAAAACTGAAAAATTTCTGAACAAGTCTTTTTTAACTAACGTCTATTCACTTTCCGATGCGGTGCCACTACCACTGCCACTGCCACTAGCAGATCTAGATCGCGATCCCGATTTCGATCCAGAAGCTGAACGCGACCTGGATCGCGATCTTGATTGCGATCGAGATTTCGATCCCGCAGGAGAACCCGATCGCGACCTGGACACAGATTTTGATTTTGAACGAGATCTTGATTTTGATTTCGAACGGGATCGCGATCTGGACTTAGATGAAGCCCGCGAGCGTGCCGATCTAGACCCCGACTGGGATCGACTTCGCGATCTGGATACAGATTTGGACCGAGATCGAGATCTCGAGCGAGAACCCGTTTTAGATCGAGATCGAGATTTCCTGCTGGAAGCTCGAGAAGAAGCACGCGAGGAACGACGAGAGACTGTTTCGATTTCTTCGTTCTCGGATCCAGCTGCTGAAAAAAGAATCACAAATTGAAATTATATTTCATAATGCATTTTTTTTATACAGCTCCTTGGAACAAATTCTCTGAAATGCAGACGTTTTTTACAGAGAAGCCCTATTGTCACATCTTGGATTTGATAAGTTCACCTTTTTCTTCCAGTTCTTGCTGAGTTACTTCTTGAGGTACTTCCTCTGCTCCTTCTCCTTCTTCCTCTTCTTCGTCTTCCTCGCCTGGCGGTTCCAGTTGCTTCTCTCTGTAACGCTGCATTTTGAATTCATTCGCATTAAGCGGCCTGTGTCGCACAACCAATCGAGTGTTATTCGGCGGTTGGCCAGCTTTTTGACGACGTTTGCTCAGTCGTACACGAGTCTCCAGTTCGTTGTAATAAACCTTGACACAGATTAAACCATTGTTAAAAGAAAACAGTCGACCAATTGAAACACATAATTTGGATATCATTAATAACATCAGTTGTATATCTGTCAAAATTTGAAATCTCCAGTAAAAAGCTTGGAAGATCATAAGTTTTCTGAAAATTATAAAGGACACTGACTACAATTTACATAAAGTGTTTAAACAAAAGGCGAAAAAACAGAAACACACCCCGTCTTCTCGGAAAATGAGGAAATAATTTTCTTCGTAACCCTTGGAAGCTTTGCTTTTGACGTTCCAATTATACTCTCGCGCCATTTTGTATTCATACTCCTCGTCGTCCATGTACTCCACGTTGACCTCAACATCTCGTCGACGTTTCTCCAAAGTTTCATCCAATGGTAAGAAATACGCGACGAATTGTTCCCCACTTTCGTCCATGACACCTCTGTAAGAAAAAACAAACATTCGATTGTAAAATTTGTTTTGCTAATCTCAAATTTTATTTAGTCGATTTGAAATTACCGAATCATGGCTTGTGACATTTCTTCAATCATAGTAGAAGCTGTGCGACCTGCTGGTGCCGGGTCTGAGTCAAATATTACTTGAGCACATGGATATTTCCACGACTGAAAAACAAAGCAGATACAAATCACGTCGCAAAATACTTCTTGTCCATAGCAGAGACATGCAAATTTTGCAATTTAAAAAAGTTGTCAAAATGTTTAATCAATTTTTGACCATAAAAATGCATTTGTAATGTTTTCGAAAATCATCAATTTTTTGAAACTGCACATAATAAAAAAAATTGAATTCAACATTCAACATATTTCATATGAATTATTAGAAGCTGTAAAAAAAAAGCTTTAAAATTTAGCTTCTCAACAAAATTATTAATATTGTCAAAACTAAAAATTTGCATTTTAGACAGAAGTTCGCACTTTTACGGTCATATAAAAAAATTAAACACAAATATGAAATACCTTGAAATCAGGATAAAGTGGCAATACTTCAACAGCAGTAACATTTGGTTTGCTGTAATGTTTCTCGATAGGTATTTTGTTGTCCTCGAAGGTTTTTTCAATGGCTTTTATCTGACTGTCGCGATCCATGTACAATGTTTCTTCCTGCATTTTGATAAAACACAATTATGATGATGCTGGGAACTTTTTTCGAGAATTGTGAAAGAGGAAATTGCCTTGAAATTTTTCTTGATGCTGAATCCGACTTTGGCTTCCACTTTTTCCATCGTTTGCGGTTGGAAACGCGTTTGTTCGGTGGAGATGTACTCTGTCCTTCGCAACCAGGAAACACTGCGCGCATGGTGCTTGGATCGTTTTGAGTCTTGGGGTGTCACAATGTCTTCCTCCAACAGCCTCTCATCTGCTGGGTCCAACTGGGCATTGGGGTCTCCAGCGTAACTATTTCTGTTTATTAAATCTATTTCTACCCCCAAATCATGCTCTGTCAGCACTTCGTATTTGTAGCTCCTTTCCAAAGTCGTCGGTTTGTATTGAATAAATCTGTAGAAAAATTTTGTAGACATTACCGAAAAATGTAAGACAGATTTTTCAGATACATGAATTCTAATGATGTTGACTACTTAATGATTTTTCATGTTTTAGATTACTGCAAATGTTAAGGTTAAAATAAATGATACACAAAATATTTACCGTGTTGTATCAAAAGGATAAGATATATATTTTGGGTCGGATGGAATGTCTGGCAACGTATTGCAATACTTGACTCGGCATATCAAATCCGACCTGAAAGTTCAAAACAACTAAGTAACGGAAGTTTTGAAAGTACTCCTAAAATATTGAAAATTTAATGTAGTAAATTTTTAAATTAGTTAGAATATATAATTGTTTATACTTTTTTTCCGTCGGTCTCACGGGTCTTTTGTCCCTGTCGGCTGAATTGCCATTGGTTTGTATTGTCGGGGCCATAGTAGGTATTTATCACTCGTTGAATGTAAAATCTGTCTTCCCAAAACACTTTTTTACGTAAATGACATATTGTACATGGACAGACTTCTGTAAACAACCGATTAATAAGCGTTGTTTAATAGCAGCGGTGTCGCACTTGCACTCCAATTAATGGTCACTTTATTGTTGTGATTGCTTTTCGAAATGTCCGATAAATCTCTCACAAGCAGCTGCAGCTGCAATCAATGTTGTCAATTGCTGTCAATTATCAACTTCTCAAAAATTGTTAACAACAATCAACTTTAACTTGACTCCAACTTAACTTCGATACACAACCGATATTTTCGATAGAATCAACTTTCAAGTTTGATACTTCGATAGAAGTTTAATTTGGAACGTTTACTTTTGAATAAATATCATAAAAAATGTATGTGTAGTCATTCGGAAATTTAGTTCTAGATTCTTCTAAATTACTTGTACTATTGTTTTTTTAATTAAATCGAAAAGCGATATTAAATTTGAGATTTCAGATGAGGCAATTTCAAATTTTTCAGCGGCTGTTAACCCGTTCAACGCGAACAGCTAACTTCAGGACTGTTCAGGACCTTCGTTTCCTTTCGTCTGCGGCCATCTTCATTTACGTCATGCCTTACGTGTTTTTTAGCCTCGTGTTTCGTTTGTAAGGTGTGTTCCTTTGACATTTTTCCAATAAATATTAAATTTTTGAGGAAATTTTACATAAATTCTATATTATTTCAACGCTAAAAATTCGCGAGTTATTGACTTATAATTTTTTTGGTTTCATCTATTTTTTTTGCATTTTAGAACACGAAATGGGTCGTCGTCCGGCGCGGTGGTGAGTAACCTAACATATGCATATTTTTGTTCTTGATCTAGCGATTGAACATTTGAAATATTTCACGCACCCAACTTTCTCAAAGTTTAAGTGCGGCTTAGAAAAAAAAATTAACAAAACTAAAATTTCAAAGAAAAAAAACAGTTCCTAAAGAACCGCACCTAACCTCTGAAATCACTCACTTATCCACACTTTTTTGCATTTTTTTTTATATTTATGCACAATTTTCGCTCTCCGACACCGGATTTTGCCATGCGACGCTTATTTATGATCTCACTTTTCAAAAGCACCCATTCTTGCATTTTTTTGTACTCATTTTTCGGACTTCCCCAAAGTGAACAGTCAATTACCCTTGGTGAATTTTGAAAACGTATTAATAAAATGATTCGTTTTCAGCTACCGCTACTGCAAAAACAAACCGTACCCAAAATCACGGTTCTGTCGAGGTGTCCCAGACCCAAAAATCAGGATTTTTGACTTAGGGAGAAAGAAAGCACCTGTTGAAGATTTCCCTCTTTGTGTGCATCTCGTCTCGGACGAATATGAACAGTTGGGGTCAGAAGCTTTGGAGGCTGGAAGAATCTGTGCCAACAAATACATGGTCAAACATACTGGAAAAGATCAATTCCACATCAGGATACGAGTTCACCCCTATCACGTGATCCGCATCAATAAGATGTTGTCCTGCGCGGGAGCTGACAGGTATTTTAATGGATAAATTTTCAAATGTGTACATTTTTATGTCTGAATATGTAAAACTGTTGAAAACTCATTATCCCAAGGTAAAAACTTTTAAGTACCAAATCTGGATCAACTAATAAACCATTTTTCCTAAATTATTCCAATAGAAAAACAGGTTGCCTGCACGAGCGATATACATATGTATGATTTACATATGCAGTATTATATACCTTTTGGTGTATTGTATATCACTCGTGCAATGAAGCTAGACAAACTAAGAAAACATTTTATCTTCAAATGATCGTACAGTTTTTTAATTTAAATATTAACAGATTTTTAACATAATTTGTTACAGCTATTTGATATTCCTGTTCAAACAGTAACGAATTTCACATATTAAAATTCGTTGAAGAAAAACAGGAAGATAAATATGGAGACTTCCATGCTGATTTTGCCTGTGCAATTTTGGTGCTGTCGAGTTTCTGACATTTGCTGTCAATTTTACATTTTTTAATTTCAATTGAACTGAACTTGAAAATAAAAATTCAAGAATGCACCTTCAACATTCAAACTTGTGATTTAAAAAAATTTTAAATTTTAACAAATTTTGAATTTGAATATAAAAATTCTTGAGTTTCGATATTTGGATTCTATAATTTACAATTTTCTTATCAGGACATGTTTTTTCCTTTCAAATATCAAAAATTCTGCAACTCATGGATGGTTAAACCAAATAAGATTCAATTTTAGAATTATTCAAAATCTTGAGCCCAAAACTGAAAGTTTGCAGACTTTGCCATCTCTATTTCAAACCAAATCCTCAATTTCAAACAAGTGTTTCCATTTTCCTCTGGATTCATCAAAGTTTTTGTGCATTTCTCACACTACCAAATTCAAATTTTCGAGCAGCTAGTTGCAATTTGCTGAATGTTGATCGTGTATGGGAATTTTCCATTTCAGGCTTCAGACAGGAATGAGAGGAGCATATGGAAAACCATTGGGAACAGTTGCAAGAGTGAATATCGGCCAACCAATAATGAGCATCCGGTCGACTGAGCGTCACAAGGCCTCCGTCATTGAAGCTTTGCGCCGTGCCAAGTTCAAGTTCCCTGGACGTCAAAAGATTTACGTGTCCAAGAAATGGGGCTTCACAAAGTACGAAAAAGAGGAGTACGAGACCCTCAAGGCTGAAGGACGATTGGCTTACGACGGCGCCAATGTCAAGTACCTTCCAGAGCATGGTCCCCTGGATGCCTGGAAAAAGTTTAGGGAGACCCTTGCTGCTTGAATTTGAATATTTGTAATACTTCGTATCTGGGATCAATAAACTGCTTCCAATTATGAAGAAACTGCCGAATGAAATCTTGGAAATTTTTCTTATTTTACTTGCTATTTGTGAGCGATTTAAAAACTTGGAATATTCTTAATATTGGAACAAATGAATATGAAACCGCTGCTTCGCTTCGTTGCCGTCATCTCTGAAAGGTAAGTACGGATACGTCGAGCACTTTGTATTGAAAAATTGCGGAGAATCATTTTTTTATTCAGCGTATTTATCGTTGACAATTTTTTGAGAAATTTCAATCACAGCAGGGAAACGATCAAAATTCTTCGCGCACGCGCATCACGTCCTTCCCTTCCCGCGCATAAACGAACACAAACTTTTTCTCTCTCTCTCACGCCCTTTAAAAAAGAGAAGGCAACAACACCCCCCAGCTGGGAAAGCTTGTCTGCTCGAGTTCTGTCACGTCCCGTGAAATTTGCGCTTTATTTTTTTCCATTCGCGTTTTCCCCAATAAAATTTCGCGAGAAAAAATGTACACGCCGATGAATCGCGCGGGTCGGGGGGGAAGGTGAAACGGAAAAAAGGGTTGAGTTGGGAAGTTGGATTGGGGTGGAAATGGACGAACAGTTCGTGTGGTGAGGGGAGGATGAGCGCGGAAAAAACGGGCCGGCTCGAGGCTAGATCGAAGTCGGAGGTGAAAATCGAGGACGCGGAGGACGAGCCCGCGAGGACGTCGTCGAATGGGTATCATTTGCAGAATTTTCTGGCGTCCAAATTCGCGGCGATGGCGGCACAGGCGCCCGGGGCCAAGGCGGAGAAAATTCGGGTTGTTATTGAAGACAGTCTCAGGTTCGTTGCCTTCTTGGTTTTGTCTTTTTTCTTTGAAGATTTGCGAAAATTTGGGAGTCCAAAGAAAAAAACGAGTTTGTTGCGGGTTTTATTTTAAGTGTCAAATTTGGAGTGTTCAGAAATTTCTCATTGTTCTCGTTTTTGTGTCAACAACTGTCAATTTTGGGGGGTGATGAGAAATTACGGAAAATGTTGATGATATAGCCATCGGTAGCTCTGGCTTGTGTTTGTTTTGTTTATTTAATTAATATTGAGGTATCTGTGCAGCTCTATGGGTGTTGAGCGTGAATATTAGTAATATTATGGCGATTGGTAGATTGAGTGATGATAGTTATGAAAAATACGGGTCGCCCTATCGGAATGAGATTATTGTTGATTTATTTATTTCTTTTGTGGTTTTTTTGGTTTAAAAATGTTGAAACATAACGAAGTTTCAGCATTTTTGAAGTTCTGATTAATTTCAATGAATTTGAAAGTTTTTAAAGTGGTGGAGTTAGGTGAATTTTGCAAGTTCTGAAATTTCAAGTTTTCTCAAATTTGGATGAATTTCACAGTTCTAAAAATGAAAAGTTCTGAAATTTTCAAAGTTTTCAAGTTTTGGAAATTTTGGAAGTACTGAAATTTTCAATTTTTGGAGAATTATGAATTTCTGAAGTTGTGGAATTTGCAGAAATTTTGGTAGTTGAATAAAAATTGGTAGGCAAATGTTTTTGGTATGAAAATTTTGAAGTTTTTAAGAATTTTGAAGTTTGAAAGTCAAGTTTTGGAAATTTGTAAACATTTTTTGATAATATTTGAAAATGATTAAAATTTTCAAAAATGTCCAATTTTGGAGTAATTATTCAGAATTGCTAAGAATGGTGTTTAATTTGCAGTGCAATTTTCTAGAAGTTGTTTTATTTTGTCCAAAAGTTTC
>JAPYZK010006109.1:0-12398 GCA_030522785.1 Platygaster equestris
CGGAAAAACATATGATTTTATAGGATTTGCAAATTCTTCAACTCAAATTGGAAATAAGCATCCAAATTGACATAGATTTAATGGACAAGAAAGTTGACTATCGGATTTCTGATGCGAAGGTCGCAAGTTCAAATCCCGCTGCCTCCAAAAAATTTTTAAATTTCTTTCGAAACGAAATTTGAGCTAGAGCCTTATAAACTGATGAAAAATGGTATATACATTAGCAAAATGATCTAAAAAAGGTTAGAAAAATTTACGCAAATTTTTAAAAATGTTGAAAAAAAATTTGTAGAAAAACATTTTTTTTTGTAAAACTTTCATAAAACCACTTGATAAAGAATGCAAATTTAATAAAACTGTTATAAAACCGACCTTATACAAATTTTTTATAAGCTTTTTGTAAAAACTTCAATCAATAGGGAAGAATCAGAGTTACTAGGGAGTTAAAGATCCAACTTCGGAAACAAAAATTCCAAAAAAATAAATCGAAAATGCCCACCTTCGATACAAATTCAAAATTCTCTTGAGACTCTGAGCGATTCTCTGGGCACCGAGGATCAGCCTGATGGTCCCGTCGCGATCAGTCTCGGGAACGTTGGCGGTCGGCTCGAAGGACGAGGTGCTCGGCTGGCTCGGGGAGCGATTCCAGGTCGTGGTTCGCGAAGGCGACTCGTCCCTGTTGGCCCTCAGGAGGTGATGGAACTCGGATGGAAGAAGGGAGTAAAAAACCTGGTTATCGGAATTATCCGTCGGCGACCTCGAAGTGTTGGGGGACAGATTTCTGTAGCCGAAAGAGGAACGCGGAACGCTGGGTTGGAAGGCCGAGCGAGAGGAAACCGTGAAGTTGGACGAGGCGTTGGCAGGGCCTTCGGTGTAGCCTTCGTCACTCGATGCTGAATTGTCACCTGGAAACCAAATTTCGAAGAAATACAATCGGTGAAAATAATGCCGACTGAAATATTAGGATCAGTTTCAAAAAATCGCACTATCTATAAAAGTTTTATAAAACCGACCTCATCAGTTTTCCATCATTTTATAAAATACTTATAGTTTTTATAAAACTTTTATAAAATTCACATATTTTTCGTAAAACTTTGTATACAGTTTCTAACACTTTCATAAAATGTATGATTTTTACAACGACTGTAAGAAGAATTGTTGTTCCCTAAAATTCGAGATACATAAAAAAATTATAAAATCGCATCATAAAAATCGCACATTCTATAAAAGTTTTATAAAACCGACCTCATCAATTTTCCATCATTTTATAAAATACTTATAGTTTTTATACAACTTTCATAAAATTCAAATATTTTTCGTAAAACTTTCTTTGTATAAAGTGTATAACACTTTCATAAAATGTACGATTCTTATATCGACTGTAAGAAGAATTTGTGTTCCCTAAAATTCGAGATACATAAAAAAAATTATAAAATCGCACAATTTATACAAGCTTCCGAGCTTCCTTGCTTCTCGCAAGCTCCACAAAATCGACCTTATAAAATCTAAATTATTCTGTAGAAACCTTTCCAAGGTTCGCATAAAAACTAAAATCACAATTCATCAATAAACGCACCATGAATTTCGACCCACTGCGTGTACCTGGGGAACCAGACATGCCGGAATCCCCCCTCCCGCCGCCGCCGGATCCTCGGGGGTTCGTCCCCGTCATCCGCATTATACAGTCTCCTCCTATTATCCCTGTGTCGCTCGAAAAGCCGTCGCAGAGTCTCGTCCGAGTTGTCCTGCGTCGTCCCCGTCGCCCCCGTCGCACCACCTTGCTCCCCGGCAAAATCCGAACTCCCGGATCCACCGAGGGTCGCCGCGCCGGCGCCCTCGCGATTCACGGTGATCCTCTCGCGAAGGATGTGGACCCTCGAAGCCGTGCCCTTCAGCTGCACTTCCAGACGATTGAGGTTCTGGATTTCCTCGTTTATCGCGGTGCGCAAAATTCTTCGCGCGTTGTTCCTAGGACTGTAATTCGTGATCGGGGACAAGTAAGCGACGTCGGATTGGAGCCGTCGTCGCAATTCCTGGAGCACCAGTTGGCACATTTGGAGGGGCGACCGGATGGACCCGAGGGCGTGCTGGGCGCTCACGTCGATGACGTTCGCCAACTCCCCGGACAGGGCCATCTCCCTGACCCTTTGGCGATTGAGGAAACGCGCGAGGATGCGGCTTATCTCCAGACTGCTTGACTGCAGCAAATTCCAGAGTCTCCGGGTAGAATTTTGCGGTGGTTCGTTGCTGCCGTCGGTTTCCCGGGGTGGCTGGACGGGGGTGGACGTCGAGGGGGAGGGCTCGGCGGTGTCCATAGGGTCGGTCCCGCGATCCATCTTGGAAATTACAAATAATCGTCAAGGACGTAACCAGAAATTTCGTTCGGAGAGGGCTAAGGTGATTTTCACTCGAAATTAATTCTACAAATTAGAAAAGTGAAGTTTTATTAGAGAACTCTAGTGATTCTAGTTATTGTAAAAACATCATGAAAATTTTCAAACAAAATTTTTGTAACGTCGGTTTTATGAAAGTTTTATGAAATTTGCATTTTTTATTATGTGGTTTTATGAAAAAAAATTTTCGTATGCAATTTTTTTTCAACATTTTGAAAAATATGCAAAAATTTTTCTAACCTTTTTTGGATCATTTTGCTAATTTAGATACTATTCTTTTTATCAATTTATGAGGCTCTAGCTCAAATTTCGTTTCGAATGAAATTAAAAAATTTTTTGGAGGCAGCGAGATTTGAACTTGCGACCTTTGCATCAGAAATCCGATAGTCAACTTTCTTGTCCATCAAATCTATGTCGATTTGGATGCTTATTTCCAATTTAAAAAGATTGTAAAATCGCGACTTACAGTGCCCCGATTACGGAAAATATGAGGTCTCAGAATCCTATGGCTGGTGAGATTTTCAGGGATGTTGCTTCCCTGGGAATTTCGTCCTTCCGGAATCCTCTCAATGACGTTCTCAGGATCTGTGTTCAGTGGCATGTAACTGTTGCGACGAACTTCGATGGTGACACTGCCAGGTTGAGGAACTGACGGTTGTACTTGACGCGGCAGTGAAGGATAAGCATCCAAAAAATCTCTGTAACTGAATAATCAACCGTTCGAAAAATTATTGCAACGGTAGTTGAGAAATACACTCATTACGTGGAATAAAACGCTTCTCTGAATGGTTATAACGTAAAATGTAGCAATTCATTCTTTGTGAAATAAATGTCACGTAACTTTAAATGTCTCTAAAATATTTTCCGTCCTCTTAGTTTTTCGAAGTAGAATTTCCATTTTGCATAGTGAATTTCGTCATGATAAGAATCGAATAATATAAGTCCATTTTTACGAAGGATATCCATTCATGGTTACATAATTTATACAGTGCCTTGAGTATTGATCCCAAACTTTATAATCTGAATTATTGATGGGCGTCATTTTTTAACTCGATTACACTCTACTTTTTCACTTTTCATCTCAGGATCCAGCGATTTATCGAATTCGGCCTGATGAAATACTGGACAAAAAGTCGAACAACAGATACTAACGAAAAGGACACTTACTTTATCAATGCGATTGACTTGGAACAAGTCAAACCAATATTGGCTTTGTTATTCTGCGGTCTCGTACTTTTAGTCATTATTTTATACATTGAGACACAAATCTTCAAGAATTAAAGGAAGGAATCGGCCAAGACAACGGGACGGGAATTAGAGCCACCTATGATACCATACTTGAATGTCATAATGTGAACCGTACAGGACGAATTGAGCTTAGAAAAAAAGACGATTTCGTCGCACGGTTTCAATTTAATATTCCAACATTTTCTGGATGTTTTATATGTAGTTGCTAGCCTTTTCGAGACAACACTAGATGTGTAGTGTACGATCCGTAATTTCGATTAAGTGTAATCTAGCACATGTCTACTGATTTTAATTAATGATTAATATATTCTTATAACTTCTACTTCTGGTACAAATGATCAGTGGCGGATCCAGGAGCTATAGAGGCTTTAGCCCCTTCCCCAAAACTCCCAAAAATCTAAACTTCTAAGACAACCAGGAGTGTATTTCAATTAAAAATGGAATTTTTCGCATTTTAAATTCTCAAAGTTGGCGATCTTACATTATGCATTTTTTGGATTTTATTGTTCCAGTGTAGTGAAATATATACAATGAATTCGAAAGTTTCTGAATGAAAAGAGTCGTTCAATATTGAAAATTTCGGAGGTATATCTCGAACGTTAAGAAACGGAATTTTCAAGGTTTCGAATTCTAAAATCACAAATCATAAATTCGAAGTTCGCAAAAGTATTTGAAAGTTTATATACATTCATTACTTCGTATACAATAATCCATGAATTTCGTCATTTTATACACACGACGTGAAATAAACTAGGGGGTGGGGGTGCAGATGAGAAAGATGATTATTTTTAGCTAGGTTATTTATTACATTAATGTAATTTAGGTCACGATGATTATTTTTCTCACCTGAAAGAATTACGCGACTCTTCGTCACCAAGTGGGGCAGTCGGCCGTTGTTGAGGAACTGTGTAGTCGGTCGCGGCTGCATTATTACCTGGTTGCGCTCGGTCATTTTCGCGCCTCGCGGTGCCACCATAAATCACTCGGCGGTTCCATAAATGAGTTGAAGGCATTATTGGATCATAAACGTGGGATCTGTCTTCTGAATATCTGCAATAAATATTACAAACATCATTTTTCTATGAGTTTTGCATTGAATTAATTAGAATTAATTAATTTTTATAATAAGTAATGTTGAGAATATAATTTTACCTTATCAATAATGTTGCTATTATTACGATTAAATAATTATTATAATTATTTTTTATTGTTATTATTATGTTTTTAACTTAAGTTTGTGGCTTGAAGCCAAGAAAAACTATTTCGAGTTGATTATGTTATCATTATTGCGGCTAATAAATTATGTAATTGTACATAATTTTACTGATAATGTTATTCTACCTTGGAACATATCTAAGGCTTTGCTCTACCAAAGGACGATCCCACTGAAATAAAGTTACAGGTGTGTTTGCTATTCCAGTGATTAGTTTTCGTCCCATGCTGTCAAAAGCCACATAACTGAAACAGAGAAAAAAAAGTCAATGTGAAATTATATTCACGAGGTGTTCTACTGATACTGATAAGAACATGTCTGAAAACTGTTTTTATATTCTCCAAATTAGACACTCAAAATCATTGTTATGCAATTTTGATTTTTATTTTAAATAGATTACTTTTTCTAAAATTGTTATCACATCAATTTTTTATCAGCAATGAAAACTGTTTCTATGTTTGGATATGACTTCCAATAATTGTTTAAAGCTTTTGTCTACATTCGTGACAAAATTCTCATAATTTTTTGAATTCTCTCAATTTTAAAAATTCGTATAATTTTGAGAATCCTAAATTAGAAATGAGCCTCAAGTTGGCAAAAAACTCCACATTGTAGTATGAATCCTTTTTTTTTCAATTTGAACGTACAAATTTTTACATTCTAGAAAGTGAAGTACAAATTTAGTGAATTAATTCTGATTTGTACACATCACTATTTCTTTTTTTCATTTCAATTTTCAAAGTTTCACAGTTTAGAAAGTGAAAAAGTGAAATGCGAAATTTGTCTACTAAACATCATTTTTTTACTGTATAAATATTTTTCGAATAAATAAACATGAATATAGTAACATAAAATGTAAATTACGAAACTGATGTACTAATCATCATTTTTCGGGGTTAATATTAACAAATTAAATGCATAGGAAAATATTTTTATTATAACATGTTTTGAAATTATTTTCTTGGAGTTATTATTATAGAATTAAAAATATTAAAAAATATGTTGATTATGCTAATATTTTATATTGAGAAAGAATATGGAATAATATGTCATACCGAACTTTTTCCTTTTCACTTCTCGTTGCTGCTACGGCAAAAGGTTTGGAGCGACTCCAGTCCCAGAAATGGACTTCATTGAAAGTTGCTATGACGAGCAATCTTTCGGATGGATGAAAGGCTAACGAGGCTATCACAGTCTGGGCCTCGCAATTCCAAACTTCGCTTCCTCCCTGAGAAAAAATTTTTGAATATTATTCGACATTTTCAATTTCTTCAAAAAATCCCCCCCCCCCCCTCCCCCCCAAAAAAAGCATCATTTTTGAAGTATTTAATGGAAGGAATTCTAATACTTTCTTTATTTTTGTTTCAATAAACGAACTTTACTTTCAACACAAAAAACTCAACTAACATCATTAAATAAAAAAAAAAAAACTCAAGATATTAGAATTTTGACTAAAAGTAAAAAATGTTACCATATCTGAAAAATGCTCTCATCTGATAGAGACATTCCATGATGAAAAAATTTCTCCTGAATCCGAGAAAATTTTTTAGGATTTGAAAATTCACATTTTCTTAATTTCAAAGAAAAACCTCCAAATTTGGAAGAAAAACCTAAAAACGTTCATCAAAAATACAAAAGTCAACCAATGTATGAAAAATTTGAATGAAAAAAAAAAAAAAAAATTGGATGCATAAATTTCTCTTGGCTTTCAAGTCAACTTTTCATCAACTCACGCTCAAATCCCAAACTCGTACTTGCCCCCCGAGGCAACCGGAAGCCAAAATTTGGCTCGACGAAGGATGAAAAGCTATGCACCATGGCGTTCGAGGGTGTCCAGATAAAACGCGAATATTTTTTCCAGTCGTCAAATCCGTCACATAAACGTTATGGTTACCATGAGTCGATGCAACTTTTGTGCTAAACAGAACAAAAATTGCAGAATAAATACAAATTCATGATTAATGATGAGTGTCATTTTTTTGATAGAAGGAAAATAATTATATTTACCCATCGGGACTGAAAACCATGAGAAAAGTTGTTCTGGGAACACCAGGTAGATCACATTTCTAAAATGAAAAAAAAAAAAAAAAAATTAGTTGTTAATTAAGCATGAATTAAATAAAGCTTCGTTTACAGAGTTTCTGAATAAATTTTATAAATTGAAGACAACTTATAATTTGGTTAATAAGAAAAAATTCAGTTACTTATAAGAAAATTATAAATTGATCAATTTCATCATGATTCACCTATGCTTTTCAAGTGGGAATATTTGAAAAAAAATTTTTTTCTGCTTGATATTAATGACTGATTTATCAAAATGAATGTATCGAACAGTAATTAGAGGTTGATGTACATTTTACATACATGTTTTTCTAGTCTTGATTAAATGTAATTTAAATTAATTCATTTTTTAATAAATTATTGACTGAATAATTTTGTTGAATTTGTAATTCCATACTGTTATACAAACCAATTCCTGGTGGTCCTTTAGAACGAGATTTGTCTCAGCGATAGGCTCTAACTCTTTGGTACTCGTTTTGTGCGTTGTCCTGAAACCTAAGTCGCGTAGCATCAAACTCCTCAAGACGTTTTGGGACTTGGTGCAGTGTATAAAATCTGGCCTTTTCTTGAGTCGTTCCATTTTCGTTTTGCAGCACCTACAAAAAAAAAGAATGAGAATTTTTTCAAAATTTAAATATGTTCAAATTTTCAATTCAGAAATACATTAACTTCAGTATATTCACAACTTACAAAAAATCAACTGACGTGTATTTTCACGAATATAAAAAATACAGTATTCAAAAAATGTTTCAAATTGGACAAATACTCACAATTTCAGGATTTTTTCAATCATTTATCAAAATTCCCATGAACTATCATTTCCTCCGTATGACTTTCCAAACACGTCAAAAGCTCGACATTTTACAATTGTCCGTCAAACATATTTCACAATTACCCAATGAAAAAAGCAACAAAAAAACCACATTCGACATAACGACATTTGTCGCAAATGCAATTATTTTGCAACAAAAAATGGTTCATCAGATCCAGGAACCTTCCTCGAACCGAAATTCGCCTCCAGAAAATCCAAATTACATATTGAAAAAACATATAACAATCACAACAAAGAAGCAGAAAAACAACGTCGAACGTCGACCTTACGTCGAAGTATTGACAATGTTCCCCGAAATTGTCGGGAAAATTTTTTCATACCCGTTCGATCGGCCGCGGCATCAAGAAATGGCGAGATTTTTATGGGTTTTCCTAAATTTCCCACAAATTTGGCGACGTTTTCCGAAACTTTATGAATTATCACACCCGAACACCATTTTCTGAGGTTTCTGAGTACGTGCTATCAGAAACAATCGAACTGCCGTCAATTTTGTGTACCAGTAGGACAGTAGACACCAGTAGATGTACAACAATGTCTGAACAATGTCAAACAGTACAGTACAAGCTATTTTTACCAGAAGCTGGTAACACACATGAAAGAGGACGATTTATTGGTGCAAAGTTACTGCAAAGTGCAAAGTTGTGGACAGTTGTGGATGCGAATCCAAGATGGCGCCGGCGATGAGTGTTATTTTTTCAGTTTAAAATAAAAAAATTGAATTTTTTACTTTTTCGCATAATAACTCTCCCCAATTCCGGACTACTGGCACCAAAACGAGGCGTGTAGGCAGAAAAATATTTCCGTGCATGTGTGTGTGTGTGTGTGTGGGGGGGGGGGGGGGGGGGGGGAATTATGTCCGGGGGTTTTTTTTGGCTTTTGGGGGGGGGGGGGGGGAGGGTGGCCCCCCCCCCCCCCCACCCCGATGTCAATATAATACACACGAAAAAGAAAGAGAAATAAGGGATGGGCATTTTACAATTAAATGAGGGTTTTTCGAGAAATGGTATATCATTATTATTATTGGAAATAGTTCGAACATATTTTTTTCTTACGACATTATTCCTGAAGTAGGGAAATGTAATTATTACTGGTACTTTTTGGTGAGTAAGCGCGGCGAGTACAAGTTTCCTTCATTTTTTTGTCTTCATGCAACTTATGGTACGTGGAACTGGAAAGGACTATCATGATTGGTGCAAAAATATGCGGATCCAAGATGGCGCCGAGTACGAGTTATAGTTCGCGTCGTCTCCCGAGTTCTAAAAGTATGAACAATAAAAACCGAATTTCAAAAGAGTCAGAAGTGGTTTCTATTGTTTTTAAATCGTCCTCACACAAATTCCGGGACCACTGGCTACAAGTCGTGCAATGTGAGTACAAATAAAGTAATTTCTACGTGAATGCAAGGAGTGTGTGAATCAGACAATTGTGTAGAAATGTTTTATCTCGGAAAAAAGAAGTTTCATTTGATAAGATTGTTTTGAGGAATATTTTATAAATCATGTTTGCGTTCCACACAGTTTCACAGTTTTACAGGGTTTCAATATAAAAATTGGGCGGAAAAAATTTCCAAGATGGCTGCGCGGGTTGGTCATTTCCAACGGTCGTTTCCAACGGTCACCTCCGTAACACTCCTTAAGATCCGCAATGTCCGTAACGGAAATTTTATATCGCGCGGAGAAAAAATTGGGAGGGGAGAAATTAATCGATTTGGATAGTAATTGGTTGCTAAAAACTTGGAAAATGTGTTTTGACGTTGTTTTATGGAAAATTTTGCCAGAAACGGGTTTTAGGAGTGTAATATATAAACACGAAGAAAAAATTGCGTCGTGCATGTTACATTTAGTTCAAGCGTTGAAATTATTTTTGATGAAAATGTTGAGTGCGAAAAAATCGTGTTACAGGAAATTAAAAAAAAACATTTGAATAATGTGCGTTTCACGATTAAGAGCAGTAAGAAAAATAAAAATTAGGGAAGGTAAAATTTCAAGTATTGCTCGCGTATTTTTCGTTTCAAGTATTTTAAATACATGTCAAAAAACGTTTTGAAAATAAATTAGAATTATATATCATTCGAAATTCGGAATTTAGACTTTTAGAATTCTAGTGTACCTTTTGTCTAAGTGAGAACATTTATTTTTTCGATTGTCGTGTGGCGTCTGACTGGCGGCCAGCCAAAATATCGACCTAAACTACTGTCAGACCTTGGCACGTTATTCGGACCCGTAACTTTCTAAGGTTTCCATGCGAAAACTTGTCTGTCTGTTAAAAAGCTATATTCATACTCGGGAAGAAAATCTTGTTTATAGACTAATTAACAAAATTGATTCATTGCGGAATTCTGATAAAATTGCAGAAAAAGCCAATTTTTCGGAATTCAAAAAACAACATTAATTGTTGGAGATTTGAGTCGTACTGAAAAAATTCTTATAATGTTTCAAAATTATCAAAATTTATTAATGATTCAAAATTATTGAATTTCCAAATTTTAAATTTCCCAAAATTTGCAATTATCAATAGAAATTTTTAAAATTTGTAAAAATTCAAAATTATTCATAATAATAATATTCTAAAATTTGCAACTTACAATAATTGTTTGAAATTTTCAAAATTTCCGAAATATTTTACATTTTTCAAATATCTAAAATTTTTAAATTGTTTAAAAATGAATACAACAATTTATAACTTTGAAATTTCGACGCTAGATAGTAGATATCCCCCCCCCCCCCGAACATTTTTTTCGCGTATATGCCACTGCAATTTATAATTTATCGTTTATAATAATATTGGCACGAATTTGATACATGAGTTAGTTTTAATACGGAAATTCACGCTTTCTGTAGAAGTCATGTGAATTATACACGCAGTATAAGCTTTACATTGATCAAAATGTAGTTGTCAAAATTGTCGCCTTTTCTTACCGAAATTTCTGAGTCGAGTTAAATCCTAATGCCGACATTGCGGCTTTCTGAAACGGAACGGAAATTCAACGTTACGCGCTGTTTATTTCCACGGGGAAATATTAATGCACTTTTCCGCGGCTTTCAACTGCTTTGACCCTTTCTCTGATTTTCCCGATTTCACTTACATAGGCGGAATGCGACGCAGTTGCGTGGAAGGGCTTAGCCGCATCTCATTTCGCGAAATTGAAATTCGTCTGGTCAGAAAGTTCTGTCGATACCGAACGAGATTCCGAGCCTTGATTTATTACGGCTTTTGTTGATAGAAAAATTACACGTATAAATTCTCCTCGAAAACATGTATAGAAAACTTATACCTGTTGAGGTCTTAATATAAGTAATATTTCGCATGAGGATAAAGTTAAATGAAAACATTTCCTACAGAAAGAATATTAGGTAATTGCAAATATTGAGTTTCTAAGAAAAGGAACTCTTATTAGATTTTGGAAATTCTTGTCAGAGTCAAAATTATTGGGGTACTGCTGTATTATTATATTTTCCAAAAATATTGCACAACAATCTAATACAATATCTAGTATTTCATTGTCTGCGCTCCGCAGCAAAGAACAAAGCACTTTGTTCGGTCACAAGGGTGGCTCCACAGAAGAAAACTCCTTCGTTTCTCGAAAAAATAAGCTTCGAGTAGGAATTCGCTCATCCAGGGGCGGATCCAGAAAAATATTTCGGGGTGGGCTTTCGAAATCTTTATGTACATCACATTGATGTTTTCAATATTCATTCAATAAGTAATCAGCATCTACAAGTTGAATAAAATGTCATTTTTCAATTTTTTTACGGATCTTCGATTAATACTACTGAATCAAATACAGTTTATTCTGGATTGAGAAGAGTTCGTCATTTCAAAAACATTTGGAAACTTTAAACTGTCGACTTCAAATTTCAACATCAAACTTGAAACTTTGAATTTGAACATCGAACTTGAAACTCGAAATGTCAACTTTTAAAGCTCGAAACTTCAAATTTTAACATCGGATTTGAACACAAATTTTAAACTTGAAAATTGAATTCGAAACTTCAGACCCTTTGAATTTTAACTTCGATATTTGAATATATGGACCTTTTTCATCTTATTCCAATTTTGAACTCCAAACGTTGAATTTGGAGTTCAAACTCTTACTTCGAGCTTTAAACTTTCATTCTTAACTATAGATCTCTAATTTGAACGTTAAACTCAAAATTTCAGCTTCAAACTTTAAGAATGAACTTTGAACTTTGTTTGGGCGACAACTTACTGTTTCGCTGCTCATGATGTATTCTGTGCATTCTGAAAGGGGAGGGGTCGACAAATAAATATGAAACACAACCATTGAGCCTTATTTTGGGTGTCATGATGATTATGTTATAACGGCGAACAACACAGCCCTTTCGTTAGACATACATCGTGCTTCAATAATTGAAGCAGTGCCCATCTTTACATGATGGACACCTCACCCACACACAGCACACACTTGACCCAGTTTCTAGTTAATAAGACCCTTTTAAGGATCGCACAAGTCCACACAGCGGGCCTCGAAACGTAGAGAGATGGGGGGAGGGGGGGGGGGAGGAGTGACAGCGACCAGCTTGACCACCGTGGAGCACCGAACCGATAACGATAACCGAATGAAGACCATTAATATTGACAGATCAATTCCGACCAATTATGTATATCAAATATACCCAACAACGGTATT
>JAPYZK010006110.1:0-19380 GCA_030522785.1 Platygaster equestris
TGTGCGAAAAAACTGTGAGCAGTTATTGGTTTACGAGTATATTCACGCGAAACTGTTCAGTTGTCGAGTCATTTTTGCCCGCCGGGCCAAAAGAATTCTGTGAGATCTAGGCCTTTTCCGCACTGCGCATGGGCACTTGCCACTTCGCGTCATCGGCCTCAAATCGGTCACTTTTGGCATACTTAAATGGGCCAAAAATCTCGCGTTTTGAGTGTTCGTGTTGAAAAAATATATTTACATATATATCGACATCCATTTATACCTTGATATAACGAATGGTTTTTTTTTTCGTTAGTAAAAATATTTGAAATTCTCGAAACTTTCAATATCATAAAAATTTGAAATTCTAGGATTTTACAGAAATTTCGAGATCGTCTATATTGTTCAAATTATCAAAATTTTTGAAAATTTCAAGATTAGTATTGTCGAAATTATCGAAATTCTCTAAATTATCAAATTTTTGACGTTTTCAAAAATTCTCAACGTTTATTGAAGTTTTCGGAACTTTGGAATAGTCAAAATATTTGAAATTCTCGAAACTTTCAACATTCCCAAATCTTTTGAAATCTTCTAAGATTTTACTGGAATTTCAAGATTGTCTGTATTGTAGAAATACTTGAAATTCTTGAAAATTGCAAAATTTCGAAGGTTTCAACAATTCTCAACATTCTTGAAGTTTTGAAAATTTCAGAATAATCAGAATATTTGAAATTCTCGAAACTTTCGACATTCTCAAATCTTTGAAATTATCAGATTTCACAGAAATTTCGAGATAGTCTATATTGTCGAGATTATTGAAATTTTTCAAAATTTCAAGATCATTGTTGTCGAAATTATCGAAATTCTCAAAATTTTCAAAATTTTGACGATTTCGAAAATCCTCAACGTTCTTGAAGTTTTTGGAATTTTGGAATAGCTAAAATATTCGAAATTCTCGAAACTTTCAACATTCCCAAATCTTTTGAAATCTTCTAATATTTTACTGGAATTTCGAAATTGTCTGTATTGTAGAAATTCTTGAAATTCTTGAAAATCTCAAAATTTTGAAGATGTCAAAAATTCTCGACATTCTTGAAGTTTTCGAAATTACAGAATGGTAAAAATATTTGAAATTTTCGGAACTTTTAACATTCTCAAATCTTCAGAAATTTTCTCATATTTTACAGAAATTTCAAGATTATCTATATTGTCGAAATTCTCGAAATTCTGAAAAATTTCCAAATTTTGAAGATTTCAAAAAATCTCAACATTCTTAAACAGTTATTTAAATTTTAGGATATTCAAAATATTTGAAATTCTCGAAACTTTCAACATTTTCAAATCCTTGAAATTATGGGATTTTACAGAAATTTCAAGATTTCTATATTGTCGAAATTTCCTAAATTTTCAAAAATGTCAAAGTAATAAAGTGTTTGAAAATACTTAACATTCTTGAAGTTTTTGAAATGTCAGAATAGTCAGAATATTTTAAATTCTCTAAACTTTCGACATTTTCAAATCTTTGAAATTCTCAGATTTCACAGAAATTTCGAGATTGTCTATATTGTCGAAATTCTTAAAAATTTCAAAATTTTAGAATAATCGAAATGTTGAGAATTCCCGAAATTTTAGAAATTTCTATGATTTTCAAAATCGTTAAAATTCTCAAAAATTTTAAAATTTGAAACATATTTTCGTAAATTCGAAAATTATCGAAATTATCGAAATTGTTTGAATTTACGAAATCCCTAAAATTCGTCAAATTCTCAAATGAGAGTATGAGAAAATTCTATATATTTTCGTAAATTCAAAAATTCTTAAGATCATCAAAAGTTTTTGAGCTTACGGAATCCCAAAAATTTGCGATATATTTCACAATTATAAAAATATTTCTGATTTTCGAAACTATTTTGTTCTATCAAGGTGAACAGAGAAGAATTTATCTTGAAAACCACAGTGATTCTAGTTTTCATAAGAATCTTATAAAAAACTTTAATAAGGTCGGTTTTATAAAAGTTTAATAAAATTTGCATTCTTCATAAAGCGGTTGTACAACATTTTTTTCAACATTTTTAAAAATATGCAGACATTTTTTTAACCTTTTTTGGATCATTTTGCGAATGATTACACCATTTTTAATCAGTTTATGAGGATGTAGCTTAAATTTCGTTTCGAAAGAAATTTAAAAATATTTTGGAGGCAGCGGGATTTAAACTTGCGACTTTTGCATCAGAAATCCGATAGTCAACTTTCTTGCCCATGAAATCTATGTCAATTTGGATGCTTATTTTCAATTTGAGTTAAAGGATTCTCAAATCCTGTAAAATCTTATATTTTTACGTTTTATAATTGCTAAAAATGTTACAAACATGATTTTCTATTCCCTTGTGTAATAAAAACGTACGAAATATTACTATAAGAGTGATTCCTCATACCAGGAAAGTTTTTTTCATAAAAATATGAAACTTCTTATAAAAATCGCGAAGTTTTTATAAAAATAAAGGTTTTATAAGAAAATTTGGAGACCTTCAGTTGTTTTGATAAAAAAACAGATGAATTGTGTGAAAATTTTACAGATTTTATCAAAAAAAATTTTTTATAGAGTTTTTATAAAACCACTTTATAGAAATCAACAATTTTACATAACTTTTATAAAATCGACCTTACAAGAAATCAAATTTTTATAAATAATACACTTATTTTATAAAAAATTTTCCTGTTTTCATAAAAACTACTATCACTAGGGAATTATTTTGCGGAACGTCATTGAAAATAAGTTGGGTTCACTGGGTTTTTCGTTTTTTAAATTTATTGTTTTGAGATATTTTTGAGGAATTAAAGAATTGTAGAGAATGTTTTAAATCCTTTGAATCCATTGATCAGGTACCACCACCCGGACATCGCGAAAAGCGCGCCGATGCCCTTCTCCCAGAGCCCGGCCAGCGCTCAGCAACACCAGCAGCCGTCTTACCAGCACCAGGTGCCCCCGACCCAACCCGCGGTCGCCAACAACTACCCGCCGCAACCCAGGAGGCCGCCCCAGCAGCACGAGTACCCCCAGAGCTACCACAACGCGCCCTCCCCCGGATTCCAACCCCGCTCCCCCAACTACCCACCTCCTTCCCCCCGACCAACTTACCACCCTGTTCTCTCCCCCCCTGCTCCCCAGCACCAGCACCAGCTTCACCAACAGCAACAGCAACAACAACATCAGCAGCAGCAACAACAACATCAGCAGCAGCAGCAACAACAACATCAGCAGCAACAACAACAACATCAGCAGCAGCAGCAGCAACAACAACATCAGCAGCAACAACAACAACATCAGCAGCAGCAGCAACAACAACAACATCAGCAGCAGCAGCAACAACAACATCAGCAGCAGCAGCAGCAGCAGCAACAACAACATCAGCAACAACAACAACAACATCATCAGCAGCAACACTACCAATCAAACTACGGACCCGCGAATTCGTCATATCCCCAGTCCTCGACTTGCTCTTCCTCGGCGCCCTCGTACCACTCCTTCCAGAAAACGCCGACGACGGCGGCGGGGAGTTTCTACGGGCAGGTAGCGAGGTCGTCGTCGCAGTCGTCGTACCAGTCGACGCCAAGTCCGACGAGTTGCGTCACGAGCTATCATCCTGGGGTGCAGCATAAGCAGGTTACTTATAACGGGGCGAGTAGTTATGGCGGGTATCAGCAGCAACAGCAGCAGCAACATTATCAGCATCGGAATACTCACAATTTGCCACCCATTGCGGCGCTTTCTTCATATCATGCGAACCGCAATTCGAGGTGATTCAGACCTTGATAGTAGTAACCCTAGTATTTGTAGTTCTTATAAAAATCAGGGGAAATTTTTATGAAGTCAGTAAATTGTTTATAAAAATTCGGTTATTCAACACCCGCGAGGAATATGTGATTTCGGGGCCCTGATAAGAGTGAGGGAAATAATGAATTACCTGATTGTTGACGTACAGCGTGGGAGAAATACCAACCCATGGGAGAAGTGAGTACTTCTCCCACGGGTTGGTTTACTTCTCCCACAGGATGGTTTATTTCTCCCACAGGTTGGTTTACTCCTCCCACAGGTTGGTGAGGGGAACGTTTACGCAAATTTCGGGGTTGTTGAGACTCGTGAATCACGTTGATGGTGTTTTTGAATTGTTTACTTTTTATTTTTATATTGTTTGTCAATATCAGTAAAGCGATTCGTGAAAAAAAAAACAGAGTCATATTTGAAACGTTGACGCCATCTCGTTTTCAGCGAGAATGGAAACAAGATGGCGGACGAGCGACTCGAGATATATTCACCCTTGCGTTTTTGCTGAAATCGCGTTGAAATCCTTCCGTTTTCAACGCGATTTCAATGAAATTTCGAACTTTTTTTCGAAGAATCGAGACCGAAGAACGTGAAATCTTACCGGAATCGTTATTCTGGTGGAAAATTGAGCATTTTACGTCCTTTTCCGCTCGATTATTCGTGTAATTGATGAATTTTATGGAAACAAAGCGTTTTTTTCACCAACAAGATTTTACGTTCTGGACATTAAAAACCTGTGAAAATGCAGGAGAAATTCATTTCCTGCCCTAATTTGGCTGAATTCGGTGAAATAAATATACGTATACGCACCGTGTCGATCCATTTTTTATTGAGTTTTATATTATACAATTCGTGACATTCAACCACATAATTTGTGTGGTTGTGTAATCAATGTTATAATATAAAAATTCGTAAAAAATGTAATGAAGGTGCGTATTTTACCGAATTCAGCCAAATTGTGTTGGGAAATGAATTTCTCATGCACTTTTACAGGTTTTTAATGTCCAGAACGTGAAATCATATGGCTGAAAAAAACGCTTCATGTTTTCATAAAATCACTAAAATCATTCACGAAAAATGTCTACATACACCTTATGAGAATCGTTAAACTTATAAGAATTTTACAAAACCGCTTTATAAGAATTGTATATTTTGCGACTAGTGGGAAAAGGAGAAGATTCCATGAGCTGGAAATTGCTGCACTCGCTACGCTCGTGCAGTAACACGCGAGTAGAATATTCTCCTTCTCTCACTAGTCGCACATAATACATTATTTAACAACCGCGACGGATATGCGATTACGAATATGATTATTATAAGAATATGTGATTAGAGCTTTGCTACGTACTTCAGAGAATTAAAAACTAATCATCGCCTTCGTCGCTTTAATTTTCTTCGGCTTTGATTATGACTGTATTCGACACTTTTGTAAACAACCATAAAAACATTGCAGCAATACACAATTTTGTAATTTTGAGGTTAGGGTTAGAAAAAAATAATCGTTTCTTTGTATTGCACGAGCAGGGAATCCATCGTGAAGAGAGCGAGTCCCGCCATGGGTACCAGCAAAATAACGACGGGAAGTGTGGCGGCCCCGCCAGCGCCGCCGACGACGCCGTACACCAGGGCCGGCACCGGGCACGTGGAGTACCCGGGTTTGAACGGCCGTTACGCGCGATACCCGGCCAACAATGGCGCCACGACCCCAATCTCCAACGTCGGCGCCGGCGGCACCACCATCCCCGTCCGCGCGGCCACCCCGGCCTACTGCGACCAGTCTTCGTCTTCTTCCGCGCCAGTCACTCCGATTGGCGTTCCTGGCAATAATAGCTACGCGGGGAAGAATAATGGTAGTTTTTTCGATGATTCTCGAAAAAGTGAAGATTTAAGACAGTTTTTTCCACCGTTTTGCGTGTAAAAAGTGATGGATTTTTTTATTTTCGTGAAAATAACAGGATTTTTTAACAACTTTTGAGACTCAAATTGTGTACTTCGAATTTTTGGACGTTCTCAGTTCGGGGAATTTTGGGATTTTTGAACTTTCAGAATGTTCAGAATTTTGGATATTCGTCACATTTTATGGATACGCGGGGAAAAATAATAGTAGTTTTTTCGATAATTCTGGGAAAAGTAAAGAGAGTTTTTTTCACCGTTTTGCGTGTAAAAAGAGACCGATCCTTTTATTTTCGTAATCATTACAGGATTTTTGAAAAACTTTTGAGATTCAAATTATGTACTTAGAATTTTTAGATGTTGTCAGTCTGGGAATTTTAGGATCTTAGAACTTTCGGAGTGCTCAGAATTTTGGAAATTCATAACATTTTATGGCTACGCGGGAAAAAATAATTGTAGTTTTTCCGATAATTCTCGAAAAACTGAAGAGTTGAGACATTTTTTCCGGAACTTCATAATTCTTCTAAAATTCAAAATTTCAGAACATTCGCATTTCTGAAGCTTCAGATGTTCTCAAATTCCACAACTTGAAACTTCAGTCGCCCGAAAACTTGAAAATTCATTGAAATATTCAGGTATGTCAAAGTTCCAGAACTTTCAAAATTTTCAAAACTTCTTAAACTTCATGATGCTTCAAAAATTCAAAATTTCAGAACTTCCACATTACTGAAGCTTCAAATGTTCTAAAATTCCACAACTTTGAACTTCAATCGCCCAAAAACTTCGGAATTCATCAAAATATTCAGGAATGTCAAATTTCGAAAACTTTTAAAATTATCGAAACTGCCGGAACTTTATAATTCTTCGAAAATTCGAAATTCATTGAAATACTCGGAAGTGTCAGATTTCCAGAGCTTTCATAATTTCCAAAACTTCCGAAACTTCATAATTCTTCAAAAATTCAAAATTTCAGAACCTCCACATTTCTGAAGCTTCACATGTTCTGAAATTCCACAACTTCAAACTTCAATCGCCCAAAAACTTCAAAATTCATTGAAATACTCAGAAATGTCAAATCACCAGAACTTTTAAAATCTTTGTAACTTCCGAAACTTCATGATTCTTCCAAAATTTTCAGAACCTCCACATTTCTGAAGCTTCAAATGTTCTAAAATTTCACAATTCGAAATTCATTGAAATACTCAGAAATGTCCAATTTTTAGAACTTTTGAAATTTCCGAAACTTCATAATTCTTCAACAATTCAAAATTCCAGAACCTCCACATTTCTGAAGCTTCAAAAATTCCAAAATTCTACAACTTTAAACTTTAATAGCCCAAAAACTTCAAAATTTATTGAAATACTCTGAAATGTCGAATTTCCAAAACTTACGAAATTTCCAAAACTTGATACGTCTTCGAAAATTCAAAATTTCAGAACCCCCACATTTCCAAAGCTTCGAATGTTCTAAAATTCCACAACTCCAAACTTCAATCGCCCAAAAACTTGAAAATTCATTCTAATCCTCAAAAATGTCAAAGTTCCAAAACTCTCAAATTTTTCAAAACTTCCGAAACTCCATAATCCTTCAAAAATTCCAAATTCCAGAACCCCCACAATTCTCAATCTCCAAATGTTCTCAAATTCCACAACTCCAAACTTAATCGCTCCAAAACACCAAAATTCATACTTCCAAAACTTTAAAACATCATAATAATCCTTCAGTATTCTAAAGCATTATCAATTTATATAAAAACAATTTTCTACAACTTGTATCGAACAACGTTTGACACCTTTCTTTAGTCTACAACGGTCTGCCGGCCGTTCGCAAACGCGAGTCTCCCCTGGACTTGTCCGTGAAGACGGTAAAAACTTCGGCGGATTCGACGGCCCAAGACGACCTGGTGGACTCGGGCGGCGGCGGGCCGCCGCCCTCGGTCGCCTACCTCGAGAAGCGCAGCAACGGGAACGCTCGGGCGTCGCCGTTTTTCAACGGCAACGCCAGGGCCACCCCCGGCATGGGCCAGACGACGACGCCGGCGCGGCCAGTTTGCGCCCCGAAGGTCGAATTCTACCCCGACTTCAACTCCGGCGCCACCTTCCGCCAGCAGCAGCAGCAGCAGCAGCAGCAGCTCCCGCAGGCCAACTACGCCTCGCCCTCGACGACCCCGCTGCCGCACATGTCGACGTTCAAAAAGAGCTCGCTGCCGCCGACACCGACTTACCACCCGCACGACGCGCTGCCCTCCAAGGGACCCAGGATTCCGCCCATTCCGGATCCCAGGAAAGCTTCGGATTTTGTGCCTGATCCTGGGAGTTATTACGCGGATAAGATAGGTGGGAGATTTTTATTTTTTCAGTGGGATAGGGTAGATGAGAAGTAGGATAGGAACGAGAAAAAAATTCAGATATGGTCCTTAACCCCCCCCCCCCCCCCCCCCCCCCCCCCCCCCCCCCCCCCCCCCCTTCTTCCTTCTTATTCTTGGTTAGGTTCCGACGACTAGTCACCGTCTCTATTACTTGTTATTATTGATATTTTGGGATTTTTTGGAATTGAACCGAAATTTTCGGGATTGTGAAAATGTTTGGAATGTATGAAGATTTTGAGATTTTGGAGATGATTGGATTTTATAGAAGTTTTAAGATTGTCAAAATTCTTGAAATTGTCAAAAATGTGAAAATTCTATATATTTTTGTGAATCAAAAATTCTTAAGGTTACCAAAACTCTTTAAATTCTCGAAATCCCTAAAATTGGCGATATATTTCACAATTATCGAAATATCTGTAATTTTCGGAAATTTGAAAATTCTATAATTTTCGTGAATTCAAAAATTCTTAAAATTTACGGAATCCCTAAAATTCGCGAAATTTCAAAATAATCGAAATATCTGAAATTTTTGAAACTCTGAAAATTCTTACAATTCTTAAAAAAGTAAAAATTCTGTACATATTTTCGTAAATTTGAAGATTCTTGAGATCATCAAAATTCTTCAAATTTACGGAATCCCTAACATTGTCATATTTTACAATAATCAAAATATTTGAAATCATCCAGACTTCGAAAATTCTAAAAATTCTCATAATATATCGGAAATTTCACAATTGTCTGAACTTTTGAAATTTTCAAAATACACAGAATTTTACAACAATCGAAATATTCAACATTTTTGAATCTTTGAAAATTCTCAAAAGATCCATATTATCAAAAATTATTGATATTCTCAAATAATCTAATTACTCCGAAAGTTTTCAGAATTTTAGTAAATTTCAAAATTCTCAAAATTCAAAATGTACGAAATTCTGTAAATTTCGACAGTTTACAATCACCAAAATATTTGAAACCATCAGAACTTCTAAAATTCTGAAAATTCTCTTAATTTATTCAAAATTTCATAATTTACTGAATTTTCGAAATTTTCAAAATTCGTAAAATTGTCTTGAAATTTGAAGTATAATTTTAATTCCTCATTGGAAGACAAACTTTTCCATAATATCCTAAAATTTATTTGATTCTGTTTTTCAAGACATTTGCGAATCGCTCTCGCTTCATTAATGTTTTTTCATTGAAAAAACTTTCAATTATTGCTATTGATTTACATTCTTTTCCATAATTTCTCAATCAATTCCCATCAATTTTTATCAATTTATAACAATTCCTATCAATTTCCTATGAATTTCTATGGATTCCCATCAATCACACACTATCAATATTCATCGTTTCCTATGGATTCATATGAATTCCCATCAATCACTATTGATTTTTTATTGAATCCCCATGAACATTCATATTAATTTCTATTGATTACCATTCATTTCTATCAATTTCCATCAACTCCCATCGATCCTAATTAATCACAATCGATTTCAATTCATTTTCTTCAATTTCATAATTTCATTCCAGTGGACCCGATGTCAAAATTCAGCCCGTCCCAGATCCAACAACCCGGAAGAGGCACCAAAAGACTGGGCGAGCCCCTCTACAATCTGATGAGCCCGGGGAGCAAGCAGCCGCGACTTGACGCCTGGAAAATGGCGATGGACAAACAGATCCAGCAGAAGCTCTCCACCGCCCAGGCCCTGCACGAGCAGCACAAGCGCCAGGAGATGAGCCTGCCCGTCGCCCCGCTGCCCAACGGCGCCCTGGTTTCCCCCCCGGCGCCCTCGAACAACGCCGGAATGATGTACGACCGGCAGAGGAACATGGACAACATGTACCCCATGGACCGTTACCACCAGCAGCACCGCCACCAGCCGGAAAAGGGCGCCGCTGTATATTCTCAGCCTCATCACCATCGGCAGTTCGAGCAGCCCCCCAATAACGCCGGCAATCCCAACAACGCGGGTGGAGCGGACAAACGGGTGCTCAGTTTGCTGCGGAACAGTTTGGAGAACAAACAGCAAAGAGAAGAGCAGATGAATAGCCAGATGGTGCATGCTCAGCAGAATTTTCAGAATAAGGTGGATTGAAGTCGAGGGTCAACATTTCTCAAGTGTGCCAGTTAAAAATCGATAGCCTTATTTTCAGTTGATTTATACATTTTTCGATTCGTTTCAAAGTCAAAACAATTCCCTTAAAACATTTTTGCAAAAAATTAATTTTTGAAAAAGTTATTAACAAAGTATTTGATGATGTTTTTTTGAAAAATTGATAAATCGCGAATGGTTCATCAAAACTTATCTTTTGAGATACCAAAATTTTTGTTGGAGAATATACTTTACGATGAGAAATTGGTTGTTGATGGAAAACCGTTTTGTTTATTTGAAAAATCGTATTTTTCTAAACTGATGTAGTTTATTGTGAATTTTGGGGATTTTTTTGGGGAGGGGGAGGTGACTTTTCTTTTTTTAGAGGTTTTTTGAGGATTTTCTGTTTATGTAGTATTTATGGGATTTGTGGGAATTATTATTTATATATTTGCGAGAATTACTATTTATATGATCGTATTTCCGAGAATAATTATTAGTATATTGTAATTTCGAGAATTATTATTTATATTGTATTCCAGAAACTTATTTTTTTATTTATGTGGAAGTTTGTGAATTTCTGCGGAATTTTGAAGATACGCGTTTTGTCGGAAAATTTTTTTAAATATTTAACATACATTTCGCAATGTTTTTTTTTTTTTTTTTTTTTTTTTTTTTTTTTTTTTTTTTTTTTTTTTTTTTTTTTTTTTTTTTTTTTTTTTCATTTTTTTTTTTTTCTTTTTTTTTTTTTTTTTTTATTTGGAATTTTGAAGATTCGCGTTTTTTAGGAAAAATTTTCAAAATATTTAACCTGCATTTCGCAGTGTTTTACAATTATTTGACGAAAAATGAGGAAAAACATAAACTTTTCGGTATGTTGATTGACATTCGAAAATGGAAAATTTGAGAAATCTTGAGATTTTACATGTTTTTCGTAATTTTTGTTTATTATTTCTCGAAAGTTTAAAAAAACACCAAATTTCAAAAAATCGGATTTCAGGAGAGATACATTCAAAAAATTTGAGAAATCTGAGAATATTGAGAAATTAATGAATACACGAAATTTGTTGAGATTCTAAAATGTAAATTTTGAAAAAATTTCCGAAAGTTTAAACTTTTGGAATTCGTCGGAAATTAAAAACTTGAATAATTTTTTCGAATTCTTCGAAATGTTTAGAAATTTTCAAAACTTCAAAATTTCAGAATGTTTAGAATTACCAGAAATTTCTACATTTCTAAAACTTTGCAATTTCATTATTCTTAAAAATTCCTGAAAATCTGAAATTTCAAAGCTTCCAAAGTTCAAAATTCCAAAACTGCGTAACTTCGAAATGTTTGAAAACTTCGAAAACCATCAAAATTTGTTAAGATTCTAAAATGCAAATTTTTCAAAAATTTCGAAAATTTTGAACTTCGAAATTTTTCAGACATTCAAAACTTTAGAAATTGTTAATTCTTTTATGTTCATAAATTTTTAAAAGTTCAGATTTTCAGAATTTTTATAATTTTCCAAAACTGTATGACTTGGTAATTCTTGAAAATTCTAGAAAATCATAAATTCCAAAGCTCCCAAAGTTTCAAACCTTCTAAAACTCTCAAAATGTGTAACTTTAAAATGTTTGAAAACTTCGAATATCATCAAAATTTGTTACGATTTAAAATGCAAATATTTAAAAAATTTTAAATGTTTTAAACTTCTAAATTCTTCGGAAATTGAAAACTTCAGAGATTTCCAACACTTGGAAATATTTAAAAATTTTCGAAACTTCCAAATTCCGGAGTCTTTAGAATTTTTTAAATTTTAGGAATTTTCAAAACTTTACGACTTTATAATTCTCGAAAATTCCAGAAAATCAAGAAATTCGAAGCTTCCAAAGTTCCGAAACTTCGAAAATTCCAAAACTGCGTAACTTCAAAATGTTTGAAAACTTTGAAATTCACCCAGAATTTGTCAAGATTGGAAAATGCAAATATTTAAAACAATTTAAAAAATTTAAACTTTGAAATACCTCAAGAATTCAAAACTTTGGAAATTTCCAATACTTTCAAATATTTAAAAATAGTCGAAACTTCAAAATTCCAGAATCTATAGAATTTTTAGATAATTTTGAAATGCGTAACTTCAAAATGTTTGAAAACTTCGAAATTCATCCAAAATTCGTCAAGATTGTAAAATGCAAATATTAGAAAAATTTTGAAAGATTGAAACTTTAAAATACCTTCAGAATTCAAAACTTTGGAAATTTCCAATACTTTCAAATGTATAAAAATTGTCGAAACTTAAAAACTTCAAAATCTATAGAATTTTCAGAATATTTTGGAATGCGTAACTTCAAAATGTTTGAAAATTTCGAAATTCATCCAAAATCCGTCAAGATTGTAAAATGCAAGTATTTAAAATTTTTTGAAAGATTTAAAGAACTTTGAAATACTGTAATAAAAGAAATAAGAATTACAATTATTAAAATAAGAAAGAACTTTAGAATATTTTCAGAATTCCAAACTTTAGAAGTTTCCAATACTTTCAAAAGTTTAAAAATTGTCGAAACTTCAAAATTCCAGAATCTATAGAATTTCCATATAATTTTGAAATGTCCAAAACTTTATGAGTTCACAATTCTCGAAAATTTCAGAAAATCAAAAATTCCAAAGTTTCAAAACTTCCAAATCTTCTAAAACTCCAAAACTGCGTAAAAATGCCAAATATTAACGCCCATTAAATTTCAAACATGTCTTCATTTTTTTTCGTAGTTCAAAAATCGCGAGCTATTTGATGACTGTTTGTTCATCTGTTTTATTTTAATGAAGTTGAATCAAAAATAGATTCAATTTAAGATCAGGAAATTCGAGTTTTACTAATAAGGATATATTTGTTTATGATGAGCAAATGAACGTACAAAAATATTATCATGTCAATATATTAACAAAAATACTATCATGTTAATTTTAGTATTATGATATTATTATGTAATAATGATGAATGATAGAAGTATCATCAATATTTATCATAAATATAATAAATTGATACTAATAACAATTGAATATAATATTACATTAAATGCAATTAAAAATAGTAATTATCTCCTGAAATTATAGTAAGAATTTTATTCTTCTATTTCTAACAACTTTTTTTATTTACTTACTCATCAATATACTTTTGCCTAGAATAATTCTGCGTAAAAAAGAATCTTAGAGTCTTAAATCACTTAGTTCAGATAACGTGACAGTTATTTGATTGTTTTCGTGTCATCGCTGAATTTATGTTCGTTAATAAAAAACGCTCGTTTTATACTGATAATTTTCAATTATACTAAGCGACAATAACCGAATAACCGACCTTAATTGAATTCGTAACTGACTTCAGTCACAATTATTACAGGTGGTGGCGCCAGTGGAGCCGAAAAGTAACATCGGGAGACACAATCTGTCGCCATTCACTGCCGCGAGTTTACTCGAACGTAACAGCAATACACCGCCGCACTACAAATTCCAGGTCAGTGTTTTAGACTGAAAAATTGCGACATGAAGTGTTTTTTCGGGGACATAGAAATTCTGCGATTTTTGAGTATTTGGATTTTGTTTGGTTTTGTAAATTTTTCGTGAAAGTAGGTCGAAACTTACAATATAAGTACTTTTTTTGTGATTTTCGAAACGTAACCTGAATTAAGAGTCGGGAAATTAGAGAAATGAAAATTTGAAAACATCGGAATTTAGATATCGGGACTTGTGATTAATAAATTACAAAACTTGAACAATTTTATGCAAAGATTGGTCATTTTTGAAGTTGGTCGATTTGAGAACGATAAATTTACGAATTTGATGATTTTTATTTACCATAATTAGTTAGATTCTTGTAATTTGAATAAGTAATTTAATTCTTGTACTTTGACGATTTCGTCAATTTTTTAAAAAGTGAGTGAAATGATGATCTAAATCTCCAGAATTCTTGCCATTTCCGAAATCATCAAATCCCCCAGAATTTCGGAAATGTCTAAAATTATCCAAATCCTTAGAACTTTCAAAATATATAAAGTTTCTGAAATTTCCAAAATTGCTGGATTTGGTCAAATTGTTGGTCAAATTGAGAATTACAAGAGTACGAATTTGACGATTTGAAATGTTGATGACTGCAATTTTGAAGTGTTCCGATATTGTTTAATTTTGTAAATTTTGCATATCAATACATCGAAACTCATTACTTTTTTTGATTTTCGAAACGGTACTTCAATTAGATGTTGGAAAATTGAAAAAATAAAAAATTTGAAACTTCGGAATTTAGATTTTCGGGACTTGTAATTAATAAATCTCAAAATTCGAACAATTTAATGCAAAAATTCACTATTTTTAATGTTCGTCAATTTAAGAACGATCCATTCACGAATTGAGTGATTTTTGTTCTCAATAATTAGTTTAATTCTCGTAATTCTCGTAATTAATACATCTCAAAACTCGAACAATTTTATGCAAAAAATCCACTATTTTTCGAATTCGGTCAATTTAAGAATGATAAATTTACGAATTTGACGATTTTTGTTTTCAATAATCAGTTTTATTCTTGTAATTTTAATAAGTAATATATTCTTGTAATTTTACGATTTGGTCAAGTTTTTTGAGAAATGTGTAAAATAATGATCTAAATATTCCGAATTCTGGTCATTTCCAAAATCATGAAACCTCCCCAAATTTTGGAAACGTCTAAAATTCTAAAAATTCTCAAAACTTTAGAGATGTATAAAGTTCTCCAAATTCCCAAAATTGCTGGATTTTTTCAAATTTCTTCAAATTTGGTCAATTTAAGAATTATGAGTGTACGAATTTAATGTTTCGAAATTTTCATGACTGCAATTTTGAAGTGTTCCGATTTTGTTCAATTTTGTAAATTTGTCATACCGAAATTCATTACTTTTTTTGTAATTTTCAAAACATAACCTCAATTAGACGTTGGAAAATTGGGAAAATAAAAATTTTGAATCATCAGAATTAAGACTTTCGGGATTCATAATTAAGAAATCTCAAAACTCGAATAATATTATGCAGAAATTCACTGATAAATTTGAAAATGACGAGTTCAACAATTGAATGATTCAATAATTTGATGATTTGAAGGTTCCGCGTGCTTTGGATTCTCTGACTGGTGGTCAAGATCGCGCGATCGGCGCCTTCCACGGGGCTTACGGAAATTACGCCGGTCCGCGGGTCAACTCGCTGCCAGCGGCGTCGACGGTTTTGCCCCGACCAGTACATGACAGCCAGTACATCCACAGGGACAAGGACGACGCCAATTTGGCAGCCATGTTGGCTGCCAAAATTCGGACCAAGGGCGAGCTCAAGCAGGTTCGTCAAATGTTACTATGTGTGTCAAAAATGTTTGTTGACAAAAATAAAACTTCGAAATTATTTGAAACGTAAAACTTTCAAAGTTATCAAATCTTCGAAATATGTCGAAATTCTCAACAATACATTTTTTTGAAGAATGAAAAAATTCATAAAAATTCATAAATACCCAACATTTTTGAAATTTCTAAATTCAGAAATAAGAAAAACAAATTTACGTAAATCCGAAGTCAAGAATTGGCAAAAAATTGAAAATTTAAATTTTTAACTTTCTATTTAATTTATTTTTTATTTCTATTTCATTCAATTTTGAATTTAATTTCAACCTAACCCACACACATTTTTTTTTTTTTCAAATGATACATGAAAAAATGGCGACAAATTCAAGAATACACAAAATTTCACAAATTTCTAAATTCAAGAATGAGACATTTAAATTTACGTAAATCCAAAGTCAAGAATTTGCAAGAAATTAAAAACAGAAATTTTTAATTTCCAATTGAATTCAATCTTTATTTTTATTCAATTCAATTTTTAATTTAATTTCAACCTAACCCACAAACATTTTCTTTTTTTTTTTTTTAAATGATACATAAAAAATAGCGAAAAATTCAAAAAAACACCAAATTTCTTGAATTTCTACATTCAAGAATAAGAAATTCAAATTTACGTAAATCTGAAGTCAAGAATTGGTAAAAAATTAAAAATTGAAATTTTCAATCTTCAATTTAATTTAATCTTTACTTTTATTCAATTCAATTTTGAATTCAATTTCAACCTAACCGACACACATTTTTTTCAAATGATAAATTAAAAAATAGCGAAAAATTCAAAATTACATAAAACTTTTGAAATTCTGAATTCAGAAATAAGTTTAAATTTACGTAAATCTGAAGTCAAGAATTGACAAAAAAATTGAAAATTTGAATTGCCAATTTTCAGTTTAATTTCATTTTTATTTTCGTTTTATTCAATTTTTAATTTAATTTCAACCCAACTCACACACACATTTTTTTTTTTTCCAAACGATACATAAAAAAATTGTGAAAAATGCAAAAATACCCAAAATTCTCCGAATTTCTAAGTTCAAGAATAAGAAATCCGAATTTACGTGAATCCGGAGTCAAGTATTGGCAAAAGATTAAAAATTTAATTTTTTAATTTTCAATAAGTTCAATTTCAGTTTTCATTTAATTCAATTTTAATTCAATTTCAACCTAAGCCGTCACTATTTTGTTTTCAAATGATACATAAAAAAATGCCGAAAAATTCAAAAATACACGAAATTTTTGAAACTTGGAAATTTCGAAATTCCGAAATAAGTAATTTAAATTTACGTAAATCCGAAGTGAAGAATTGGCAAAGAATTAAAAATTGATATTTTCATTCTTCAGTCTTAAATTTAATTGTTATTCTCATTGAATTCAATTTTTAATTCAATTTCAAACTAACCCTCACACATTTTCTTTCTTTTTCAAATGATACATAATTCGCGAAATTTCCCAACTCACAACTACTCCACCTTTTTCAGGTCGACACCGGTCACTTCCATTCCCCGAAGCCGCCGATGTTGATGCCGCAGGAGTTCGCCGGTGAAAACGCGAGCGTGAAAGGGAACAGCCCGCCGAAACTGACGCCGGAAAAACCGCCGCAGCTGGAGCAGCTGCAGTCGCCGCCCCCGCAGCCGCGGCGGCGATTATTTTCGCGGACCGAGGAAGATGCGGCGGCCGGTTTCGAGGCGGCGAAGGTGGCGCCGGCCGCGACGTCGACGCCGGGCGCGCTCAAGGCGTCGGTCTTCGACTTCCGGGAAAGCGACTCGGAAGGCGAAATGCCGGTTTTGGAGCGACAGACCCTCGAGGGTCTGAGAAGGGACCGAAAACAGCTATCCAAGGTGCAGCCCCCCATGTCCCTCAACGAGGCCATTTGCTTGGGCGTCGAGTCCTCGCAGGATCTCGTCAAAATCGAGCTCAAGGTGTGAAATTAAGCTCGTGGGTGAAATTGCGCGGAGTATAATAAATAATAGATAATATAGTAGATCATATACATATATAGTATATAACAGGAGATGAAAATATATACAATAATGTATATATATGTTATATAATATTATTAATAATATATATATTTAGGTAATATATATAATATATTATATGAATATATATATATATATATATATATATTATATAATAATACATATAATAATACATATAATAAGAGATAAAATTTTACAAAAATTGACCAAAAATTTACAAATTTTGAATCATTTTGATATTTTGGTAGTTCGGAAATTCAGAAATACGCACAATTTTCGAAAAGTGTAAAAAAATTTCTAAGTTCTTCATAAAGAATCATCACATTCGAGAATTTTCCAAGATAATGAAATTCTGAAGTTTCGAAATTTCGACTATACATAAGTTTTAAAATTACGAGTTCCGGAATATTTTCCGAAGTATCTGAAAATTTGAATCTTAGAATTTTATAAAATTCAAAATATCTGATACAACATTTTTCTTCCCGAATTTTGGAGAATTTTGAAAATGTTCAAATTCCAAAAATTTTCAGGAATTTGTGCAATTTTCAAAAAATGTGAAAAATTACGAAGTTTTTCGCGCGGAATAATGAAATTCAAAAATTTTCAAGATGACGAAATTATGAAGTTCCGAAATTTCAACTATACGGGAAAATTTCTAAATTTAGAAGTTTTTCATAAAGAATAATAAAACCCAAAAATTTTGCAAGATAATGAAATTCCGAAGTTTCAAAATTTCGACTATATGTGTAAGGCTCCAAATTTCGAGTTCGTGAAAAACGTTCTAAAAACTCCAAAATCCGAATCTTTAAATTTCCTAAAATCAAAAACATCCAACACAAATCACTCACAAAAATGCTATGAAATCACACAAAAAGAACCAATACCAAATTCACACTCCCGAAGACGAATTATTATCAATTATGAAATATAAATTATTATCAGTCATTATATATCTATAAATATCACTCGACAAAAAATTCATCATCCTCCAGGAAAACGACAAAGTCGGTACCCTTGACCCCTTCTGGTCCGACGCCTGCGACCAGTTCATGGAGCAACTCCGTCACGGCGACGCAGTCAAGGTCAAACAGCCCCACCGCGGTCGCAAGAAAAAACCCAATAACAACAACAACAACAACAACAACAACCTGGACGTCGTCAACGCCGTGAAAATTGAGCCGCCGACAACGCCCCCACCGCTCCTGGAGCCCGAGGGCAACAAAGAAGAAGTTTCCCCTGCAAAAGTCGTCGTGAAAATCGAACCAGATCTCGAACCACTTCCCATACCTCCCCCGCTCGACTCCCTGAAAAAGGAGAAGAGGGGCTTGGACCCTATGGAGCGGAAGGCGGTGAAAAAGAGGAAAAAGACAGCGAAAAAGGAGGAGGAAGAGGAGGAGGCGGAGGAGAAATCGACGCCGCGGAAAGGCAAGGTCGGGAAAACGAAAGTCGATTCGCCGAGTGCGTCCTCGAGCGACGGCAGTAGTAGCGACAGCGACGACGGGAGCAAAGACGAGAGCACCAGCACCGGCAGCAGCGACGCGGAATTCGGGAAGGGCTCGAGCGTGGCCGGGAGGTTGAGGGTCAGGAAGCTGTCGGCGGACGGGAAAAAGGGGATGAAGTTGAGGTCGAGGGACGCGACGCCGCAGAAGGTTAAACAGGAGAAGGAGGTGAAGTCGGGGGCGGTTGGGGGATCGCCTGTGAAGAAGGAACCGGTTCAGAAGGCCAAGCCCAAGCCGCTGTTTGGGGACGGGAGCGACTTCAGGCCGGGATGGGAAGAGGAGGTTGGTTTTTTTTTTTTTTTTTTTTTTTTTTTTTTTTTTTTTTTTTTTTTTTTTTTTTTGTTTTTTTGTT
>JAPYZK010006122.1:0-14067 GCA_030522785.1 Platygaster equestris
TAAAAGCAAATAAGCTCTTCTTAGCATTCAACATGGCGGATTTCAACTCGCGTTCGAATTAAAAAAGAAATAATCGTCGTCTGAATTTTTCGAGTTCTTTGTTCACTAATTGTGAAAGCCAAAATTTTTTTTGCTTCGAGTCAGATTGACATATTCTCGAACAATAACATTTTTGTAAATAAATTGTTTATTCAAATAGTCAATAAAGAAAGCTCTCAATGATTCTTCGATGAGTTGAAAAAAGAATTTCCAACTTTGAATTTTAGAGTTTGCTTCAGAATCGAATTTGATTCTGAACCAAAAACTTGAAAATTCATGAATAATGATTAATATTATTGTTCAAGAATTATAAGTCGATGGAAATGAATTTTTCTGTTCATTAATTTTTCCAGTTTTGAGTAACCAAAAATTGAAATATAGATCAACATGAGAAACTGTTCAGAAACAAATTATTTATACAATAAACAAAATCGCTGTTTAAAAAATTTGTTCGGCTTCGAGGTGAATTTGGAAATTCATAAACGAAATAATTTTCGCATGATACAATTGTATGAATAATATAAAATTATTAGAGCTTTATGAATATTTTTGGCTTTGATACAAATTATAAAATTTCTAAACCATGGCACATACATCACTATATAAACCCATACATACTTGGCTCAGCGTAGTGAGAAGCAGTTGGAAAAAACACAGGTTACAGCACCAAAAATCGAAAATGAGGTTTTGAACAATTCTGCATAAAGATATTATGATGATATGTGCGATTCAAAGTGAACGAGATATAATGCTCATTAAGATTTGCGGATCAGGGAAAACAGATTATCCCCTCCACTTAAGGGTCGCCGCCGACCCAACGGGTTTTCCGCGGAAAGGGCCCCTTGGGTAAAAGGTCCCAGCATGAAGCTTTTTTTCCTTTTTCCCGACTTTTTCATGCTTTATTATAAAAGGTGTGAACGCGTTATCGGGAAAGAGGAAACCTTCAGAGGGAAAGCTTTATACTTGCTTGAGATATTCACAGGGACCCTTACCATAAAAACACGATTTTCTCGAATAGCGAGAAGGTGCTGTAAAGTAGGTTTCTTCGTTCCACGCCAAATATATATGTATATAGTAATTAAGATTATACCTACTTGAAAAACACTTCTAAGTTGTAGCAGTGTATCAAGATCAACTGTATCTTGAAATTTGAAAAATAAACAAGACTTAGCTTCATTACACTTCCGTGAATTTTTATCGTAGGATCAAGAACTGCGTTACTCAGCTTCGACGTCAGGAAGTTCTGGATCAGATCATTTTGCCCATCGATCATCTACGGAAGTTATAATAAAAAAATGTGCGGGAGTCATACTGAGTCGCCGACATGTTCTAACTGCTGCACATTGCGTACTTCACAAAGGGGAAAAATCGTTTACTGAATGTGAAAGCGTTCGTGTCAATGTTGGACATTACCTGTGGTCTTTCGGGAAGTGGTTCGATGTCAAGGAAAAGCATTTCAGTGACTTGCAGGAATACAAAAACCTGGAAGGCAAAAAAGTTTCTCATGACATAGTCGTATTGACAGTGAGTACAGTTATGTAACGGTATTTATCTCGCAAATAAAATGCTCCGTAACTTCGTAAAGATGAATGAACCGAATCATTCTGAAGTGGAATCGGTATTCAAACCTAATTTATAATCATTATTGCCCTAGCAACTAAACAATGTTTTAATTTTCCCACAAAATACTTCATTTCAGCTGGATACTACAAAAAAACCAGCAGGCATCGATCTACATGATGTCTCAACGAGACCACTTACATTACCCGAAGCCGAGGTTCCATTCGATCAGAAAGCGAAATTTACGACTTGGTTCACAGGTACATTGGACGATAGTTATGATCATGGAAGACTGTGGACTCTTCAAAAGCTGATGCTGATGAACTTACAGATGATTCCACGAGAGCAATGTTTGAAAAAAATACCTGACTTGCGGACAGATGAAATATGCGCTGAATACAAATCAGAAAAGGACGACAATGAATTAGTGAGTTTATTTTGAAAGATTGACACACGATATATACTTTTAAAAAATCAGGCCAACAAGATGACATCAAAATTTATAACGAATGAGATATTACATACATTCAATGATATAATATCACTCTTAGATGGTGTGACAATATTACATACGTAGTGTGACTATTTCACGTCCAGCAGTCATTTCAAGTGGACTTTACAGCGAGACTGTGTGATACTCGACAAATTTTATCCCGTGTTACATACAAAAAAATTGAACACATCCAAAACATGATTAAAAATGTATTTTCTTTTTGTTGTAAAGATAGTAAGTTTACATGATTGCATACCATGGGGTTTTTCGAGATCGCCAATGGAAATTTCTTGTGATACGTCAATAACTTGAGTCGTAGCATTTTTCTCAATCAGTTTCGATTCATGTTTTCCATTATGTTCGTTTTCATCCGTAACTTTCTTATGATTTCCATTTTCAGCGTCAGATTTTTTGAATGAATTGTGAACGCCCGAGTTTCCGAACAAACTTTTTTGAGCCTTCTGGATTCCAATTTTCCGTTGCGAGTTACTCCTACGTACGCGCGATCGGCGCGATTATATCTTATATCTTATGTCAGTTCTACTGGTTCTACAAACTTATTTGTACACCTACAGTCACTCTTGCGCACGACCCACTAGCGAAAACGCTTTCGCAGCGCACGCAATAACGCTCGTCCACCGCACAAATGCCATTTTTGTAGTGCGCAACTGTGCACGACCATCCACAAGGCGATCAGAAGCTTTTGAAATCCTAATTTTTTTACAGAAGTGATTCTCTTGAGTAAAAAATCATTTTTTAGAATTAAGATTTCATAGATGTGCACATTAAGGAAAAATGAGACGCAAGTGATCATTTTCATGAGAAGTCGCTACATGAATGAGAATTTACTGTTTGGTTTTTCTTTTTTTCACTTTCGCCATTGATGTAATTACATGTAAAACACGTCATTTTGATACATGAAATTGACCCAAGACAATTGTCAAAATAAAAATCGCAATAGATCAACCAGACCTTACTTGTGCTCATCAGTGCTCATTTGTGCGCTGTAACGGATGTACGGTTCGTGCGCTACTAAAGCAGGATCTGCCACGACCGTGTGCGGAAGAGTGACTTCCGGTGTATCTGTCATAGATGGCAGCAATTATAATTCACAATGAGCGCGAACTAGGGAATTTATGAAAAATAAGTTTTCAGCATTGATTCGTGTTCAAGCTGACAGTTGATGAAACTCAATCAGAAGAGAGATCATGATAATTGAAAATATTATTTTTATACATGATCTATGGAAAAATACCGAAATTTTCGTGTTTTACCAAGAAAAAAAAATCGCATCTTTGCTCTTCAAGCCGCCCCTTTAGAGCCGCGGGCCCGTATTCCGTGGAACACAGTGAACACTGGTAGTTACGCCACTGGACTCCCAGCATAACTGAACAAGTGACTTGCTCGGTCATGCCACGAAACAGCAGATACATAAATTGACATAGATTTAAAATTTTTTGAAATAGTCTCAATACTAAACGCAGAATGACCGACAATTTTCAATAAATTTTACAAAAAGTTTCTCAAACATAATGCGAAAAAAAATTCAATTTTATAAATTTGTAATTTATTCTTTGATAGTTGCCATTCTACAGTGAAGGTCCTTTAGTATTCAACGGAGCTGTTGTTGGAATTTTGAGCCAACGTGAAGAAAGGAAAACTCCCGGCGGACTTATTGTTTTCACCAGTGTACACCACCATAAAACGTTCATCAAAAACATTATCAAGGATGATCTCACACACAGCCCGAGCTGCAATTTCGCCTATAAATGATTCTATCGCAACATTCTTGTGATATGTACGATGCAATGCGGTCAATCTTACAATGCCTACATTAAAGCGACAACGCCTAATAACATTACCTTCATTATCCGTCACTGTGTAACCGAACTCCATATAAATCAATGACAAAAGAGGCACTTCGTTTGTGCACATTAGTATCTTGTATAAAAGAAGTAAGAGGATTTTTTATGTACATTAACACGAACTTTATCTGGCTTGCATCGTATTATTTGCATGTACATTTTTTGTAACGAGTATAATAAATAATAAATCATAATCACACGATCAAAAATATTGTGCTTTGGTTCGTGTTCACTTACTTTTTGTAAAAAACTATAGAAATCTACACGTTTTATAATTTTAACAACAATCATCAAAAAATGTTCAAATTCTCGAAATTTCGAATCGAAGACGCTGTGCAAATCAAAAAAATTTTTTTAACAGCCGTGGATAAGGCGTACGTTTCCGAGGCAGCCAACACAGATTCTATCACGGTAAAACAATCAGTGAGGTGTTTCATATCAGGTTTTGGAATAAGATACTGTTCAGCAGAAACGGAATTTTTTCAGACAAGAAATATCCTTAGAGTCAGTTAAAAATAGGCATTTTTGTATCAAGGACTTGAAGCGTTACCTTTATGGTCAAGGCGATGTATGAAGCCCAAAAAGGACGCCTCCGGTCCGAGGTGCAAACATCGTTTTTTGCAAAACACGCACTAAATAGGAGCTTCCAGCGCCCCTGAAACAGCGCATTGAGGACGTCCCTTCACGACACGGTACACAACGAACTTATAAATGTCAAAACATCGCGAGTCGACAACACGCATGCGCGTTGAATAAAAGAATCCATATTGTCCCTGTTTTCAGCGGACTTGGGGAACAAAAGTAAGACTTGAGAAACAATTGTAGGATTTGAGAAACGACCATAGGTACAATACAAAATAGCTGGTCGTAAATGGACGTTCTCTATGCGCTAGTTCAGGGGCTCGAAGAGTCTATTAATTTAGTGCGTGTTTTTTAAAAAGATGATAAATACACGAGCAGACACGTGGATGCATATGCAGGGCTATAGAAAAAACTGTAAATATAAATGTTGATCAACTAATTACTCGGAATTCAATGTAAAACATTATGCAGTCTGGATAATAATTATTAGGCGTTTCGATGATGTAGAAGAACAAATTCATACTTCATTCCCTTCTCATTTTGTAATGCCCTCTTTACAGACGTGAATTATTCATTAGACAGGCTTTTTTTCGATTCTCAAATAATGAAAATTATTTCCTAAATGGAAAATTTGTTTCTGTTGGAACCTTATCGCTCATTGTTATACCAAATAGATTGCAAGCGCATTGTTATACCAAATAGATTGCAAGCGTTTATTAACAGCGAAAATCATAAAAGTGAAATGAGAAAATTCCAGGTATAATATATTTCTCGAAAGAAACGTACTTTCTCGATGTATTGGGTCTGTGAAAAAAATGCAACTTTTTTTCGATTTTTGAACTTTATTTATACAAAGCAAACGATACACTTTCAATCATCAAAGTATTCTCCCCTATTGTCACACACCTTCTGCCACCGGTTCGATAGTTCATGGATTCCCTTGCGAAAGAATTCTCCGGTTTTCGACGCAAAGAAATTATTATTAATTCCTCATCTCTGCATTCATCATTACGTTGATAAACACGAATTTATTGTAGCCTATATCGTATTTGCATGAGCATTTCCTGTAACGTGTATGATGAATAATGAAATATGCATATTTCATTATTGTGTATACACAATAACTTTATTAACAATCCCGTACTTTACATCGTGCTTTCTCACTTTTTCGTGTTTCAGAATAGATGAAAGCATACATTGAAACATACAATCCAGGTTTACAATGGTTCTGTAGCGAGAAAACAAAAATTGGAAATTTTCTCGCTGCCAGAAATTGAATTTCAAAGATGGCTTGTAGAGGGAAGGACATATTGATAGGTTGAAAAATCGATGTATCAAAAAAAAAAAAAAAGACTTCCTACGATCACTATACAATTCACTATTAAATTATATTTACGTTGCCACAAAAAACTCACACGAAATGTTTAGTCGTCTTCTCACAAATATTTCATAACCTCAAATAACCTTATATATCTCACATTCAATGACTTGATGATAAACTTGAAAACGTCTTTTTCTTGATGTTTGTTAACTCAATGTGCATGTGCAGTTGCCATTTGAAAACTCTGAGAGACACGAATAGTGCCAACAAATCCTATACAAAATTTCTGACAAATATAGCGGAAATATCCGCGCAAGAACGAACGTCGAATAGCGCGGGAAAACTCTGGATGAAAGTGACCACAAACATATCATACATCGTACGGCGACGTACGTGCAGCAGAAATTACAATTGAAGAGCCTTTTTAACACACCGAAAATTTCGGAGCATAGTATATCACGCTCAACACACAAAATACAAACTTTGGCGCCTCTCCATCAATAAGATTTATCAATTTATTATTCTGGATTGATTATTGAAGATTGTGACAATATTGACTCAATTTTTTTTTTCATCAAAAATTCTTAGAATGCTGATTGTAGATATTTTTAAAAGTGCACTCATATTTTCCATACATAAAAGACAGAAACTTGTTTTTTCTCGAGACAGCTGTACATTTTGTCTTTTCGAAACATCTGGCACATCATCCAAGATGTCGAAAGTGTCGGGATTTTTAATTTTCGGGCTGCTAATTGCTGTTTGTAACGCTCAAAATAGAGAAGCAAGTAAGTTTACTAGCCCCAAGGTCCAGGAAACCACTCTGGTTTGCAAACCAGAGTGGTTTTTACCATAGCCTAGTATATCTGTAAAAGGCTTGAACCACTCTGGTTTTGAAACCAAAGTGGTGTCCCGGACGATAGGGAGACTCTCAGTTTCTGTGATGAACGTAATCGCTTTCTTAATATTTTGAAAATTCTTCGGAAAACTCCTCTATACAAGAATTTAAAAAAAAAAAAGATTATTAGTTGATGTGTTATGTAGGTCGTTCACGGTTTGATCATAAAAGGAGATCAAATCGACTGAGATTTTATGTTTCGATTTTTCGGTTTCAAAGGACTGATTCTGCAGCTGGACTCGAATTTCGGGTTGAAATTAAAGTATGAAATTATTTGCAGGACAAACTCCACCTACAACTAAAGTTCCGGGGACAACTTTAGGACCACCGCCGTCTCTAACACGACCCGATAAAACTACTGCTACTCCATTAAGACGACTCGACACTAGACCTCGTGAGTACTTTATTTCGTACAGTCATTAGAAAATGACGTAGTAGACAGGATAATTATTGTTAGCACCTGAGTATGGTCATGTATGCAAGACATTTATGGGTTTCATTAATAAAATTACATCATCGCCGTAATCAAACTATATGATGATAATAATAATAATAATAATCCGAGGTTGTTTTACACTTCACAATGTGGAATGAGTATTATCAATACGGTCACTCGGAGCCAATTGAAAGTTCCTACTCTTTATTACCAAGCTTTCGGTTCTCTTTGGGACACTCTTCAGGATTTTTCCACATGTTTACAATTGGTGTTGTCGTTTAACACGTACGAAAATTCTGAGGAGGGTCTCAAAGAGGACCAGAAGCGTGATAATGAACAGTAGCAACTGTTAATTGGCTCTGAGTGACCGTATAATAAAAATACTTAATATTAATACCATAACAATTTTCTAGTGAAGTTTTGAGTCTTTCGAGAGCACCTACATTACCTGGATTTCGTTCTAGACTAGCTGGCGATGTCCTCAATTGAGCTATTGACTTAGACATTATATCCCATACACTAACATTCTTGTTTACCTTGGTAATAATTTCAGCCTAATTTCTTCATTTTTTCCCCTGTAGGGTTTTCGGTTCAGTTAAGGCCAACGCCTTTGTTTTATGTATTGTATTTTAAAATTGTTCTTTTATCTTTCATATTTTCTTCTCTTAATTGGTCTGGAGTAATGAGTGGATTATGTCAGCAGTTTCACCATTACCATTATTTTCAATGATATTTCTTATTTTACTCATTGCTTGTCATCTTAATTATAAAGTTTGATATGACATGCACTTGATGAACCTCTGTTTTCTTTTTGTATAAATCTAAATGTGTTTTGAAATACACATCAAATAAAAAAAAAAAAGGAATGATAACTATAGTAGGTACGTTTACATAAACTTTATGTAAACATCATGTACACAATTTACGCAAAGTTGACATGCAAGTGCGTCGGCGCGTGGATGAAAACTTCACCTGAATAGAATACATAAACTGTTTAATTGATCATTCATACAGAATCTGTGTAAACCGTGTAAAGATCTGGTAACTACAAGATGGTCGGTTTTTAGACTTGTTCTATAATTTAATAATAAATCATAATTGAAGGTCACCGATGATAGATTGCGAGAAAAGTTTAATCTTCCATCTCTTTACGATTAATATAAACCCTATTTTAATAGTTGACAAAAACTGGATGTGAACAGTTCATCTGAACATCATATAAACAGTTTACATAATATTTATGTAAATATCATGTAAACTGTTGACGTATAATTTACATATGCACGAGCAGACGCTCTGGCATGTGAACTTCACGTAAACATGCGCACAAAATGTTTACATCATGTTTGTGAAATGCCTACTAGTGAATTGACCATTCAAATCGAGTCATTATTTTCTCCCTTTGAGAGTTAATCGTAATGATATATACTCAGCAATATAATGTTTACATAATCTTCATAATGGTATATTTTTGCTATGAAATTTGTCATTTGAGTCAACGATTACATTTTTCTAGTTATCAATTGCCCTGGCCAAAACGAAATTTTCAAGCAATGCCCATCTCCTTGTCCCAAAACTTGTGCCAATCCAAGACCTGCTGTTTGCGCTACGGTAAGTCATCAGAAATCGTCTTTCAATTTTATCGACTGTGACACGTCATTGTTAGTCCGATTGCAATAATTTTGATTCGTTTGTCAGGCTTGATTGACCATTTTCATCTACTTCGAGTCGTTGAGGTTAGAATAAGATTACCAATTTGACAGGGTTAGAGCGTTGTCGGAGAAACAGCACTTATCTGACACTCATAGTTGAGTCAGTTACAATTAAGTGTCAGAGATGATCCAGCATTCACTTTCGCTCACACAAATCAGCTGTGGAGCTTGAATGAACATGATTTACACTGCTGAGTAGTGACTTAGCATAAGTTACTCGTTTTTCGTCAGTAACAATTTTTATCAACCACATGAACAATTCTTGGTAGACATGTTTACGTAAACAAGTGGAGTCACTTTTTGTCACTGGGTTCATTATAAATAATGAGAATTTTTCGTTTACTTTTTAGTCAAATTTTTAGTATCGCTCAATTTTGTCCACATTTTAATCCAATTGGGACCATTTCCAAGACCTATAATTCATTATATAACAACAATTCACAATCAATCATTATGTTAAACGAAATATACCTTTTTGTACAGTTTTATAACTCACGTCAACGGTCAAGGAGAATACTGAATGTTTAACAGAGTCTCCATAAATAAACTATTGTAAATCAGTATAACGAGTGGATTGCAACTTGTGAAGCTAGATTTCACTGAAATTGTTGTTTAAGTTATTGTTTACATAAAAACTTCGCAAACATATTGTGAACAGTGTTACGTTATCTGTTTACACGATGTTTACATGGAGTTTATGTAAACTGTTTTATCAAGTCACCTTTCCCTAAAATTTAAAGTGGAAATGTTCCAATTTTGATACTATAGTATAAGTATCCTATAGGATATATGGATAGGGATCCTACACGGAGAAAAAACTTGTAGTTAAAAATACTAGAAGTTACGGGAAAATCACCATACCATTGAGTACGCGCGCCCAGTTCGCGTTTATAGGTTTGAACGTTATAATGGTATGGTGAATTTACTCACATTCCAAAAATGCCACACCACTATAGTGAAATACATAATACTCTATACTGAAATTCGTTACAGCGTATAATAAACTGTTATTTAGCATGGAATGACATATTTTATATAAAATTTACATAACCTGTAAATAATAGTTGTTTCAAGATCAAATTTGAGAAATTCACCAAAATTTTACAAAAAGTTTTGGACAATTCACATTATAGTCAGAAATACGTGGTAAAAAAATACGACTATTTCGAGCACTTTTCTAAGTTATGTTTACAAGATTCGACTAGAAATTCCTTATTCGTTATTGTACTTATGTAGAACAGGTAAATACGATGCACGTTGTTTTTTCGAAACTCGGCAGAAATTGAAAATCGAGTATTAGAATAAGGCAAAACGCGAGAGTGTACGATTTATTACGATTTATTATGAACTTTATGCACTTTACTGCTCTTGACTGACTTGCACAAAAATAGTCGAGAATATTCGAGAGAGAACGAGAAGATGCGTGCCTGTGCATGGAAAAGCGCATGTGATCCATGTGATCACCTCACGTGATCAGATTATAACATTAAGTCCGAAGAGTTGTCGTTCAATTCACCATACCATACAGCGCTTATAACTTAAAAAAGTAGACATATTCGCTGTTCATATAGTTGAATTACTTATGTCGCCAAAAGACACACAACCATGTATTCATTTTCACCACATCAACTTGTAACACATTATCATGTGACATGGATATAAGGTATGTCGATACAATGTGATGGAAATGACCTAAATCGATAGTGACTTTCGTCATACAAAGCGAACTAGGCGCGCCGTACTCAATGGTATGGTGATTTTCTTGTAACTTCTAGTATTTTTAAGTACAAGTTTTTTCTCCGTGTATAGGATATAGGGTATCCTATAGGGTGCCCACACGTTAATGAATTTTCATGCTAGTGCGTGGAAAGCAGGTATTTACAGTTACATCCTGAAACTAATAATGAAAGTCATATCAGACACTCAAACATACAATATATTCTGTTTCCTAAGGCTGTTTTATACAAGACATGTGTAGTTTGATGAGCACAGGGAGTAGTGCTTAGATATAGAAAAAGGTAAAAAATTTCATAATCTGTTATTATCTAAATGATGATTTGAACCAATTTTTCAGTTCTGTGATCCCGGATGTGAATGTTTGAATGGATTCTTCAGAAATCGATTTGGGCAGTGCGTCACTCGTGAACAATGCAGAAGACAGCCTAATCCAAGAAGACAGACCAGAACTACCAGAAGAAAAATACCTTCGAGAGCATAAAATTCGTCAAATCTCAAGACGAATTGGCCATGAAATATATAAGTACATAGTTTGGAGCATGAAAGAAACTTTTCACGACTTTTTGGATGTATCGAATAAATATTCCTGAAAAATTATTTCCGATCTGACTCTTGGTTCGGACGTGAAGAGATCGATACATTTTTGCGCTATGCTTTAAATGGTACTGTAAAGGAGATAATAATCAGTAGATAGAGGGCATTGATAAAATTTTAGTAGTTGTCACGAAAAAATAAATCAGACTAACCTAAATTTGGCACCAAAATACTACTTCAAGTAGTTTTCCACTATGTCCCAAAATTTACGATTTTGTTTGTCGATGACAAAAACACAGATTCGTGTATTTCATCATCAATAACAATGAATAAATTGCGTCATTCTCAAGAATGTTTTCCAAATGTGTATTTTTGTTATCATATTATTTTTAATTAGGACGGTCAATATGAATTATTCGGTAAATAATCACAATGAATTGTATTATCGAGAGCAACTGTCCTCGATTAAGCGAATGATTACTCAGAAATCAATCAACTCCCGTTATAAGAAATTCGATAAATACGGTAATCTCGCTGTCGCACATGTACATTATCAATATTGATATAGAATGAAAAATTGTTACAACTGCATCACGGGATCATTATATTAGATCGACTGTTATGATGAGTTAAATATCGCGATGTGAGAGGTCAAAGTTATCCATGATAAAAAAATATCTAACAAGATACAATTATATATTTCTGTAATGAGGTGAATTTACTAAAAACAATGCAAATTTTCAAACATCTTGAAACCAAGACGTAAAACGTATATATTATGTTGGGACAAATTACCACCTAATAATAATCAATTCTAACGTAACTTCAGACATTGGGAATGGGTGGGGGAACATAAATAATTACAACGAATTTGCTATCAGTCAGAAAAACACTCATCCTTTACGAGAGGGACACGGGGGTTACCTTCCGGAAAGAATGAGGTAAAAAGAAACTTTATCATTCCTCTACAAAATTTACCCTGTGATTACAAAACTCCGGCGTGTCAGTTACATGAAAGATCCAGCAGTTCCGTAAGCCACGACCATTAGACCCAAGTGCGCCGCGAGCCATAAACCATAGTTTCCGCATCCGGGACCTCGGAGAACGCTAAATCCATCCATCCATCCACGTCCACTTACATACACTTATTATTTGCAAAGTCCACTAATTCAGACTGCAGTGGCGCCGGAACGAAAATTGGGGGGGGGGGGGAATTTTCCATATTGTAATCAACAATCTATCATATTCCAATTTCGTGATGAGTACAAAACATGTGGGGCAAATCACGTCAAGTGTACCCGCCCAAAAATTTCCCAGCTCCGATTTTGATCTGGCAATGAGATATAGATATAGAATGGCAATGAGATATGAGATATAGAAAATGGAGAATAGGTACTAGTTTTCCTCTAAATAAGTTCAATTCTTCTTATTTCCTCTTGAGCTTTTCCTCTTCAGCTCTATTGTTCGTGCGAGGATTATTCGCTTTCCACTGTTCAAGTTTTAACAGATAGTCGACTCATGAAGTTATCTTCTTCGTGTGAGTATCATATATAGTGGTTTTTTAACAGGTATATGCCGACGTTACGAATTGTTCACAGAATTTGGATCTGCCTGTTCAAGAACTTGTGCTGACCCGAATCCAATCTGTGTAAAGTTAATCCTGAAACTCATGTAAATTTCATTAAATACACATCCCAATATTCCTTGGCTGAAAAAATGTTGACTAGAAAATATAGTAATGGGGGATCACTCTGAAATATTGTAGTTTTTACCATATTATATTACATTGTTAAAAATATGCGTATTGTAAATTTTCGCATATAATATTGAATATGATAGATTCAGAATTGTTGAAATTAAAATACATAGAGTAAAAGTTAATACATATATTCAAATACAAAGTTTGTTTATAGTGGAAAAAAAATTTGAATAATCTTTTGACAGTTTTAACGAAGGAATGATTTATTTATCAAAGGGTACCTAGCTCTGGTCTAAATAACGCTCTGGAAAAGTCGAAAAACTTTTTTGCTGATGGGGTGATTCGAACCTACAAACCTCGCTCTTAAAACCTATATGCTTGTACATATACATTGAGCTATTGCAATTATCTACCAGGGAAGACTTATTTTCAGTATAAATTTATGTGAACTTTATTTACTATATGCATTCCAATGTTCCGAATATTTTTAGTCATCAAGCGCTGATAGAAATTTTACATTTCAATAAATGTAGAATGTAGAGTTCCTAATTATGAAGAGTACATTTTTTGTACCGCGGATATTGAATACTTGTGTTCCATAAAGTGAGAAACTAATTGATATAGTATTTTCTCTTATCTGTATATAACTGATAAAGTATGAGTAGTACTGTAGTATTAGTAGTAGTACTGTATCTTAACTGATATATTAAACTCACTGCTTACTGTATCGTAATTAGAGACATACAAAGAGCAAGTAGTGCTATAATATGAGAAGAATTGATATATCCCCGAAAAAACAGTGCATCGCCATTGGCCAATGCACACAGACACTTGTCCGTGTGCTGATTTTTTAAGTAAAAGACTCCGTTTCGTCTTTCTTGGACCTGAAATCCCGCCAAAGAAGTTCAAAGCAAATTTCCTGATAGAAAAAGTTAATTACTATAATATCGTTAAGGTTACTGTAATATAGTGGTACTTTACATAATATGTAAAGCAAAAAATACTAGGCTTTTTCCTCCGTCTGCCCAAATGAGATATTGAACAAAATTTGCTGTTTTATTTAGATTTGCGTCTCAAGATGCGAATGTATACCTGGATTCATTAGAAGCCGCTCTAGACGATGCGTTCCAATGAAAGCATGTGGGCAAGCCAACCTCCTGAAGGGTGTTCCTGTCAAAGAAGCGAGAAGATTGC
>JAPYZK010006124.1:0-10533 GCA_030522785.1 Platygaster equestris
GAATTAATGAAAATTCGAAAATTTTAAATGATTTTCAAGTCCGAAATTTCTGATTCTTAAATTTTTGAAAATTCTGGGAACTGAATTTTTTTTTTTTTTCATAATTTGAAATTGATAAATTCGAGATTCAGAAATTAAAATTTTTGAATTGATGAAAATTCGAAAATTTTAAATAATTTTTTGAATGATTACTTCACAAATTTCAAAACTGAAAAAAAAACTTCAAAAAATTCCTAATTCCAAAAAAGTTCGACGAATCTCAAAATTCACGAAAAATTTTCCAAATCCATAAATTCCAAAAAAACTTGACAAATAACAAAATGTCGAAAAATTCAATGAATATCAAAAATACAAGAAAAAATTGACAAATTTCAAGTCAGTAAAAAAAAAAAAAAAACTGTACAAATTTCAAAATTAAAATACTTCACAAATTCCAAAATAAATGAAAAAAGACTTCACAAAATTCCAAATCCCCAAAAAACTTCACAAATCTCAAAATCGAAAAAAAAAAACTAAAAATTTCAAAATTAAAATACAACTTCACAAATTTCAAAATACATGAAAAAAGACTTCGCAAAATTCCAAATTCCCAAAAAACTTCACAAATATAAAAAAAAAGTACAAATTTAAAAATTAAAATACAACTTCACAAATTCCAAAATAGATAAAAAAAGACTTCACAAAATTCCAAATCTTCACTAAATCCCAAAAAAACTCCACAAATCTCAAAATAAAAAAAAAACACGTTCAAAATTTCAAACTTCCAAAAAACTGTCAAAATTGGATAATAACCTGCACGAAACCGAATGATAGGCCAAAAACTTCAAGTAATATTCGTTGAATTCGAAAGCCAACGGAAATTGTTTTTGGATTTGATGAACGATGTCGATAAACTGCAAAAAAGTGGGAGTGAAGTTGGAAGTTTGAGAATTGGCCGCGAGGTTGCTGCGATGGCCGAATTTGTGTCCAAAAGCGAGCCATTCTTTTTCTATGAGGGTTCGGAAGCCTTCAATGGTGCGATAATGAGAATCAAGGCAAAGTTGCGCGATCGAACATACAGTGGCAGTGGTGTCCCAACCGTCCTCCAGGCAAATCGCGACGGAAGAACCCTGGAATTTGAAAAAAAAAAAAAAAAATCAATTTTTCCATGTTCGAACGGTCAAAATTCGATTTTTTCAAGAAATAACGGAAAAACTGTGAAAAAATGTGCTTATTTGAACGAATTGTAAAAACTTGATAAAAGAAGAGAACTTAAAAAATTTACGAAGTTTTTTGTTGTTATGGAATTTTCAATTTTCACGAAAATATTCGCGGAATATTAAATTTTCAACAATATTTGTACGAAATCTAGAATTTTTATGAAATTTACAACTTGTAAAGAAATTTGGACAAAATATGTAATGTTTACAAATATTACTCGTGAAATCTAAATTTCACGAATATTTTAAAGATATCTTGAATTTTTACGAAAATGTTCACGCAAAATAACATTTTCATTGATATTTTTACATCTAGAATTTTTATGAAATTTACAACTTATATAAAAATTCGAACGAAATCTGAAATGTTTACAAATATTACTCGTAAAATCTAAAATTTCACACATTTTTAAAAAAAATCTCGGATTTTTACGAAATATGTAATTTTTAACAATATTTTTACGAAATCTAGAATTTTAACGAGAATTTTCATGAAATTTGCAACTTATAAAAAAATTTGAACAAAATCTGGAATGTTTACAAATATTACTAGTGAAATCTAAAATTTAACACATACTTAATAGAAATCTCTAATTTTCACGAAAATTGTTATAAAATCTAGAATTTTTACGAAAATATTCACGCAATATAATATTTTTATCAATATTTTTACGAAATCTAGAATTTTAACGAGAATTTTCATGACATTTACAATTTATAAAAAAATTTGAACGAAATCTGGAATGTTTACAAATATTACTCGTGAAATCTAAAATTTCGCAATCTCGAATTTCTACGAAAATTGTTATAAAATCTAGAATTTTTACGAAAATTTGTACGAAATCCAGAATTCTTTGAAAGTTTCAACAATTGTCATAAAAACACAACAATTTTGTAAATTTTCAAAAATGCATTATCAAATTGAACGTTTCAACAAAAGTCTTTCGTAATTCCAAGAATACGAAAAAATGATACTAATAATAATTAAATTCAAACATATCGAAATTCACAGAAAAAAATGACAAAAATTTTTATGAAATTCTTGAACACTGTTCAAAATACTGCATGTAATTTTATTATTTACGAAAAATAATCCGAATTTCGTTAAAAAACTAAAAATAATTCTCACCTGCATATCCATCAGGTCTACCACAGCGCCGGAAAGTTGCATGAGAGTTTGTAACTGTTGGAGCCATTCGGAAGACTCGATTAATCTAGATTTTCAAAAAAAAAATATTATACATTTTTTTTAATTTTACTATAAACAATATTTCGGACGCCCGGAAAAATAATAACAACTTTCTCCATAATTTTCGAAATTCTGTACCTCAATTTAATTTGATTATAAATTTTTTATTCAATTACAAATTAATTGAACATATATTTTTTTTAATTTTACTATAAACAATTTTTCGGACGTCCGTAAAAATAACAACAACTTTCCCCATAATTTTCTAAATTCTGTACCTCAATTTAATTTAATTATAAATTTGTTATTCAAGTTCAAATCATTCGAACATATTTTTTTTTAAATTTTACTATAAACAATTTTTTGGACGCCCGTAAAAATAACAACAACTTCCTCCATAATTTTCGAAGTTCTGTACCTCAAAATTCATTTTATCATACATTTTTTATTAAATTACGAATTAAATTAACATTTATCGAAAATTTATTTATGAATTTTTTTTCGAGAACCTAATTCTTAATTATTATACCTTTTTCCAAAATTTGGTTATAAGTATTCAAAATTCTATCCCGTAAAAAATCATAAAACCACGAAAAAGTGGAGTTAACAAATTTTTTTTACTTGTAAAATCCTTGATCTGGCTCGATGTTGAGCGTACTCGGAATGCATGCTCTCATCAATTTTTTGAACGCATTTTTCGTGTGTCTAACGTCGTAAAATTCTACTGGAATGACGTCTGTTTTCGGTGCTGATTCCGTTCGAACGCCCTAAAAAAACGCGAAAAAACATGTCAAAAGTTGAAAATATTATAAAGTTTAAAAATACAAAAAACTACCCAAAATACCAAAAGAATCCGAAAATAAACAGTATTTTAACTGTTTATCATATTTCGATTACTCATAAAATCAGTGAAAAAATGTTAAAACTTTTATTATTATTCTACTTTTTTCTAAATTCTTGATACTTTCAAAAATTCTACCTTGACTTGCGATTTTTCGCAAAATATGTAAAGAGCGGCTTTTTGAAAAGTGTGAACACATTCGGTCCCACTGTCGGAATCGGCGGAATGTCGCACAGTTCCCCGCTGATTCATCGACGTCAGCGACGCTTGGGAACTTTGACGCTTGTCCTTGAGCGAGCCCCAACGGCCGAAATTTTTCGATCCCTTGCCGCCCGAGGAACTTTGAAAAAAAAATACAATTTTGAAAAAATCCGGCACGAAAGACCTTCATAGAAACGAAATTCGGTTGAAAATGCTTCGAAATTCGCCGATCAAGGTGTTTTTCCACTATTTCGCGTTTCAAAAATCCGGTTCGAAGGACCATCAAATTATTAGAATTATTATTGTGTTTGAATTTTGAATTCAAATTTGAATGCAAAAAGTACATTGAAATATTAGAATTATAAAAGTAAATTAATTAAAAAAAATAATTAAACTATGTCTTCTAAAAATCCGGCTCGAAGGACCTTCATAGAAGCGAAATTCGGTTCAAAATGCTTCGAAATTCGCCGATCAAGGTGTTTTTCCACAATTTCGCGTTTTAAAAATCCGGCTCGAAGGACCACCAAATTATTGGAATTATAAAAATATTTTTTTACAAATATAAAAATGATCGAAATATGTGTTTCAAAAATCCGGCTCGAAGGACTACCAAATCATTGAAATTATCAAAATATTTCGATACAATTATAAAAATGATAGAAATATGTGTTTCAAAAATCCGGTTCGAAGGACCATCAAATTATTAGAATTATTAAAATATTTGAATTTTGAACTCAAATTTAAATACAAAAAGTATATTGAAATATTATAATTATGAAAGTAAATTAAATTATAAAAATAATTGAACTGTGTTCTAAAAATCCGGCTCGAAGGACCACACAATTATTGAAGAATTCTTAAAATATTCAAATTAAAATCGTTAAATAAAAAGTACAATAAAATATGTAAATTAAATATCATAATTAATGAAATTATCAAAACATGTGGACAGTAAGCTCATTTTTTGTACTCTTTCCAAAAAACTCACTTTCTTGTTACAAGTTTTCTGAATTTTGAATGATTTCAACAATCTTGTGTCTATTTAAAAAAAAAATGCTCGAATCCAATTTTCTCTTTATGAAAGAAAAAAATGTGTATATACGCGGTAAAATCCGGCTCGAAGGATCATCTTTTCAAAAATTTCACATTTCCTTATTTTTCGCACGTAAACCGTAGAGAAAGTCAATTTTCAACATGAATGAACGGAAAAAAATTTTTTTTTCAAATTCACCTCAAAGTTCCGATGGCTTTGGTAAATGGATTTCGTCTGGATTGTTCAGGCGTGAGAGTTCGATCTTCGGCCGTGAGCAGCAGAGAATCGATACTCAAAGAACTGTCGGAAATTCCCCAAGCCGAACTTTGCCTCATCATTGACAACGGCGTCGATGACACCAACGACATTATGTATTTTTCCTGTTCCAAAGTGGACGTGCTTTCCGATGAAGCAGCTACGAAAAAACAAAAAAACAATATAAATTCAAAAAACGAGCAACACACCACGATCAAAAAGTTAAAATAAACGAGTTAAGTGGAAATATTGCCCCCCCCCCCCACATTCCATTAAAAAAAAAAATTCAAAAATTTTGAGAATTTGAAGGATTCTTAAGACTTCAATGTATACATTAAGTTTTATAAATTCAGAAAATTTTGAGAATTTTGAAATTCCCAGGATCCTTAGAATTTTGAAACATTCAAAAAATATGCTAATAAGTTCTGAGGATTCTGAAGATTCGGAATGATTAAGAAAATTCCGAAAATTCCGAGAATTTCGTAAATATGTCAAAATTTGGAAAATTCATTCATATAGACCTTCTGAAAATGTATGTAATTCTGGAAACTTTATTAACTCTGAATATTCCATCATAGTTTTAATTTTGAGCATTCGGCAAATTTTGAAAAGTCGAAAAATTGACGTAAATTGAGAAAAATGTGTGAATATGTTAATGAATTCGGAAAATTTAGCGACGTAGACGTTTTAAAAATACCGAAAATTTCAAGAATTTCGGAAATCATGATAACTTTGTTATTATCAGAATTCAGAAAATTTTTTATTTTCTAAATTCCGATAAATTCATCCAATTTCAGAAATTTCATATAGTTTGAAAATTTTGAGATTTTCGAAAGTTTTTACATTCACGAATTCATCTAATTTCTGAAATTTCGAAGTTTCAAAAGTTTTTTCAAAACAAATCCTAAGGTTTTATTAAACAAATCCTTGAAATAATTAAACAAATCCCTAAAATGATAAAACAAATCCTTAAAATAATAAAACAAATCCTCAAAATAATAAAACAAATCCTTGAAATAATTAAACGAATCCTTAAAATAATAAAACAAATCCTCAAAACAATCGAACAAATCCTTAAAACAATCGAACAACCCATCAAAACACGCAAAAATGTTCACTTTTCAAATTGCCAGCCGACGCGGGGTGAGCCTTCAGCATCCCCATGACGCCTTTCCCGTGGTAGCCGGCGCCGCGGATCAAAAGGGCTTTGGTTTTGGGGTGGCGCCACGTGATGACGGGGAGCCGGTTGTGCCTGTAGAGCCGGCAGAATCGGCGAATGCTCTCGTCGCTCACCGACGTCGGCATAATCAACAGGGCCGGGTAACTCTGGCACATCCTGTAAGCGCGATTCACAGACGTCAGTTGGAACGGCTCGTTCCGGCGATTCCCGTGGGTCCCGCCGTTCACGCAGAGCCCCAGCCGGTACCAATCGCGCACATAACTGCGCTCCGAAAGACGCTCCAGCGTTTTCGAGTCCGTCACCGGCGGCAGCATCGGAATACTCGGAATTTCGAATTCGTCGACTGCGAAAAATGATGTGAAATTTAACAATTGAAAATTCATAATTATGGATGATAAACATAGATCATATGTAAAAAATATAGATAATAGATAATAAATATATATAAAATAATCCTAGTGATTGTATGTTCTATAAAAACAGAAAAAATTTTTATCAAGTCAGTAAATTATTATTAAAAATTAGTTTTTTTATGAGGTCGATCTATAAAAGTTATAAAAGTTATTTTCAAAATTCCAATAATTGAACATACTGAAAATTCCAAAATTTTTGGAAGTTTGAGAACTTCAAAAATTTTCAAAATTTGAAAATTATATTCTAGGCTTTGAAACTTCGGAATTCTTATTTCAAAATTGTTCAACATTCGTAAAAAATTCAAAATACAAAAAAAATTTCAAAAACTCGAGAATTTTAGGCTTGCAAACTTTATAATTCTTTAAAAACTCGAAACTTTCGAAATTTTGAAAATCCGAAAAATTGAAAAATCTTCGTAACTTTGAAACATCGAAATTCTTCCATATTTCGAAATTCTTGGACTTCATTGAAATTTCCAAAACTTCGAAATGCTAGAAAATTAAAAAATTTAAGGAACTCAGAAAGTTAAAGATTTAAAACTTCGAAACTTTCGAAGTTTTAAAAATCTTGAAAATTGAAAACCTTCGAAACTTTGAAATATAAAAAAATTCTTCCACATTTCAAAATTCTTGGACTTCATCAAAATTTCCGAAACTTTGAAAACGTCAGAAATGCAAAATACTAGAAAATTCAAAACTTTAAAAAATTCAAATAGTTTAGGCTTGAAAACTTCGAAACTTCCGAAGTTTTAAACATCTCAAAAATTGAAAACCTTCGAAACTTTACAACATTGAATAATTCTTCCACGTTTCAAAATTCTTGAACATACTCAAAATTCCAAAATTTCTGAAGGTTTAAAAACTCAAAAAATTTGGAAATTTTGAAAATTATATTCTGAAAAACTAGAATCACTAGGGAATTTATAAAAAGAATTAATAATTAATTCGTAAAATTAACAATGATTCGCTTTTAATGAATACGTTAAATTTTCTGACTAGTTTTCAGACTTTTTATTTGAAACTGGTAATTGGAATAATTTTTTTAATCACCTATATCATCTTCATGACTCAAATCATGAGAATTGCTCATTGGCAAAGTCATTCTTCCTGGAGAAGTCATGTACTTATCGTCATTGTTCGCATTTATGTTGGGCAAAACATATTTTTGTCGCTTCGAAGATTGTTTCGGCTTAAAACCCGCTTTTCTCGCTGTTTTCAGTAAAGTTTTTTTCGCGAAACCTCTGAAAAAGAAAAAAAAAATTATTCCAAAAATATGAAATTTACATCGAAAATGAAATTTTTAAAAATTGTACATCGGAAATTAAATTTTTTAAACTTAAAAAAAAATAAATAAACAAATAAAAATTCAAAATTTAAAATTGATAAATTCAAAAATACAAAAACTTGCAAACCAACAAATTTCAGAATTCAAATTTACATTCCAAAACTCTCAAATCTGAAAATTCGAAATTCCTAAACCCAAAATATAAAAAAACCCAAAAATCCCAAAACTTAAAATCCTCAAGTTCTATACAAAATTTTTTACAATCAAACTTTCTAAAAATAAGTAATTTCAAAAATACATTTTTTCCACCCCCCCCCCCCCCCCAACCAAAAACAACGCAATTTATTTTCAAAAAATTTTCCGTACTTCAGAGTCGCGTTCTTTTCCTTCCCCTTGTGATGATTTGTTTGGGCGACCAAAACTTGTCCGTGAAAAGCGAAATGATGGAAAATATGCGGTGGACTCCGCGCCTTGTGAACCAATTTCCTCAAAGTTTCGATGTTTTCCGGAGTCACTTCTTCGTCGAAGGCCAATTTTATCAGTTGAAAAGTGCACGAGCGGAGTTGCAAGCCCTCCTGATGACACTGGTCCAAAGGGGCCAAATTTTGCACCGCGACGCGTTTTTCCTTCGTCAGCGAAGTTACGGGAAAAGCGCGAACGACCAACTGTTCGCAAGCTACAAAAGAAAAAAAACAAACAATGAAAAATTAAAAAAAAATACAACAATAAATAAGAAAACTCACAAACTTACGTAAATTTCTCAAGCTCAGATTAACGATTATATAAATTATATTAAAAAAAAAAAAAAAAAAATTATAACATTTATAAATTCTATAAAAGTTCGTAAATCTCTGAATATCGAATATTCATAAACTTTCGGAAATGTCTAAATATAGAATATTCACAAACTCACGTAAATTTCTCAAGCTCAGATTAACAAACATATAAATTATGAAAAATAAAAAAAAGTAACAACGAATTATAACATTCCTAAATTTGACACACGTTCATAAATTTCTCGATGTCGAACATTCATAAAATTTCGTAAATGTCCAAGAATACGAATTATAACATTCCTAAATTTGACACACGTTCATAAATTTCTCGATGTCGAACATTCATAAAATTTCGTAAATGTCCAAGAATAAATTTCGTAAATGTCCAAGAATAAAATATTTAAATACAAACTTATTGACATACATTAAAATATTTACAAACTTATTAATACATTACAATATTTTTTAATAAAAAATTGAAATACAAAAATAAATGAACAATCAAAAATTCAAAAAATACAACAATAAATAAAAAAAGTGTAATAATAAATTATGACATTTACAAATTCTATAAAAGTTCGTAAAACTCTGAACGTCGAATATTTATAAACTTTTTTCTCAAGCTCAGATTAACGATCATATAAATTATAAAAAATAAAAAAAAGTAACAATAAATTACGACATTCATAAATTTCACACACGTTCATAAATTTCTCCATGTCCAACATTCATGAAATTTCGTAAATATCTAAAAATAAAATATTAACAAACTTGTCAACATACATTACAATATTTGTTCATAACAAATTATAAATAAATAAATCACACAAAAATAAATAAACAATCACCAAAAGGATCGCAAGGAATTCCTTTGAAAACGATCCTGTAGTTGGTCAGAAAAATGGCACCTTCGGCGGGCAAAAGTGGCGGTGACTTCGGGAGACCTGGTGAACCTTCTTCTCGGCCGTCCGGAAGTAAATAAACCCTCAGACCGTCCATTATTATTTCCTCCCCCAGCAACATACTGGGCGTCAGAATTTTCGGCTGCAACAAAAACGTCCGAACGTACAATCTGTAAACGGGCACTTTTGTCCCGTTACTCAATTATGATAGTGTGAGATCATTTTTACCGCGGTCCGCAAAAGGGGGGTTATTTCTGTTAAATTATAGGGCCTACTTTCTCCTGCGGGAGAATGGGAGTATCGAGAATCGCTGGTGAGTTTCATTTGTATTAATTCTACGAATTACGTAAATTTTCTTATTCTGTTTAAGAGTTTTTTTTGCGATTCCTTTCCACGTCGGTCAGTTTAACTTAATTTTAATTAGTTTAATTTGAAAAAAAGCAACTAGTTGTAAAATGGGGCTGCAGCGGGGGAAATCAGCGCCTACGAGAAGAAACAACTCGTCCCGTGGCCATTTTTTTTTGATACCGTTCATCCGCACAGAATCGGGATATCGTACAACGTTCGAGGCCTAGAACGTACAAGACTCTCGCACTTTTCACCACGCCTTCTCCGGGACAAACCCTTGGGTATCCCACTTGCCGCTATGCCGAGATACTTCTCAGTGGTCCATCGTACCGGAGAGGAGCCAGAACTCGCCGCCCAAGTACTCGAAGACTTTTTGTCTACGAGTTCTTGCCGTTCAGCCATCACCACCGCAGCCGCTGCCCCGTGATGGACGATAGAACGAGGACCAGCACCTATGGATGCATTCATGTTGCCCTGGGTTTCCGAAAAACCCCGGACGCCCTTGAATCCACACCAGTTACGGACCTGGTAGGAGAGGAGGTTCTGGACAAGGAAAATACGGCCCTATGTCACATGAGGGACGAAAATTGACGGAGTTTTCCCGGAAACTCGCGAACCATTGCCCTACCATCGCGGTTATCAACGTCGACGCTGGCGACGCGCCGCGCGAGCAAGCCACGTTCCTTTTGGGAAGAAGCCGCCGACGGGGACGTTTGACACGCTGGCGACGACCGATTCTCCCGTTCTCCGCATCACACGACGCCACGAGCTCTCCAACAGCCCCAACCAGGTTTCTTTTTTGTGTAGAGAATCGTTTTCTTTTTTTTTTCATTTTTGTTCATGGGGATATTAATTTTTTTGGGTTTACGGAGTTTTCGAGAAATTGAGCGTAGGATGCGAGTTGGAATTTT
>JAPYZK010006132.1:0-11131 GCA_030522785.1 Platygaster equestris
AAACACAATAACGTAAAAATTCGCGAACTAGTCAATGTCGTTCGATGAAATATCATCCCCAAAGATTGAGGTTATGGTTACCTGGACTTCGTCTTCTTTGCGAATTGGCATCGATCTTACATTATACTTCTGACGGAGTTCTTTGGACAGAGGTGCTGACATAATACGTCTTCTGATATGAGACGGCGCCTGGAAGTGCCTCTTCCTCGATTTTCGGCGCGACGACGAAACCAGCCTGTTGAACTTCATTTTTTCTGAGAACACGAAAACCAGTGTTATCACAAACCTGTCATGCATACACTTTTCTGTTCTCCTCGCGGAAAAAAACACGAATTATTGATGATAAACATACAATTAACGGACAATTCTTTTTCGACAAATACAATAACAAACGCGGAAATCACGCATGTTTTGAAAAACGTAAACACCGCGTTCGGACCTAGGAAAATGCATAAATACAGACACAATCATGATGGCTCAACGATCACTTTTGGGGGTTGTTCCAAAATTTACTCGTTTAGGACATTTTTAAATAAGATTGCAATGGATTTTTATGTGCACTTACTAATATGAAAATCCGCCAATCTTCGGAATGAGCGGAATGAGCGACGAATTGAGAAAAGAAAGGAAGATGAAAAATGGAGGATCCGACTGGAGGAAAGGCAGCCATTTGTTTTAGTTTTTGAGCGGTGCCGCCATCTGTAATTTAAAATTTTTATGCTTGATTTCGAAAAGTTTTGTATGATTTTGTTCATAACTGATTTTGCGATGAGGACAATCATTTTCAAAATAATATGAACGAAAGTACGAATTATTTATAAAGTAAATAAAACTTTGATCACGGATTTCTCAGTTGCAATAGAAGTATCTTCAGACTTCAGACTTTTTCATTCTGAAACAAATTATCACACCTTTTTTTTTATTGATAAACAACAGAATTCTATAAATCATTGTTGAGTAATGATTTACTGCTATATATACTGGCTTTTTGATGCTGTTCACAAGGCCCGGATAGCTCAGTCGGTAGAGCATCAGACTTTTAATCTGAGGGTCCAGGGTTCAAGTCCCTGTTCGGGCGATTTTTTTTTGGTGGCACATTATTTCAAATATAATTTCAAAAATCGTCTCTGTTGATCTTTTTTAACAATTTTGACTTTTAGAATACTTTTTCACAGCAAGTTATCATCCTAATCAATAGCACATGGTAATAATTATTAATTCCGGTGTATAAATACAGATTGATAGTAACTGATATCAGTCATCACAAGTTATTCATATTCAAATACAAGAATTCTATAACAATCAACAACAATTATTTGGAACCAAAAACACAAAAATTACAAGAAAATACGAATCATTCTAATAGCATTGGAACAAAATGATTTATTATATGAACAAAGACTGTTCGGATTTACACATAGCGGCAGTATTGTACACTAAAATTTATGTTTGCATTCACGATCTTCCCTTGCTCCAATCGTCTATCATTTTTAGCTCCGCTGAAAAAAAATTGACACAGTTAATTCAATCCTCAACAAATCTTTGTTTTCCCAATACAGACTGCATATCTCTATCAATTTTACCGATTAGTTGGAGTTTCTTTTCTTCGGCCAATTTGGCATCTCTGATAACTTTCTGTTTGGCTTCTATTTCTCTAATCGCATTTTCTTTTTTCGAGAGCCTGCTGTGGTTGACGGCTCCGTATATGATACCAAGGCCGAGAAAAGACCATCTGCTGAACTGAAATAAAAAATTGGAAATATCATCATTTTCTTACTTTTGGATTCTGGAAATATATTACATGGAAAAAAATTTTTTGATCCATAATGTATGAAAACGAATTATATAAAAAGTGACAGTCAACATTTTCATAAATTAAATAAAAGTCCATATGCTAAGCAAATTTTTGTATTAAAATAAAAAACGTAAGTCAACATACACAATCGAAGCTCAGTTAAAAATATAAAATTTCCATAATAAACAAAAAGAAATCAATTGAAGTTGTAAAATGCTAATTAAAAGAATATATGTACATTGTTTTTGACATTTGATCTATTAAAATTAATAAACGAATTAAAGTACTGAAAAAAAAAAAATTATGAGATTTCAGAGGAAAATAATGAATAATATAAATAATATAACACATATAACATTTTTTAAGGTTAAGTACCACACCCATAAAAATCAATAAAATGTACGATTGTAAACTATACATCAAAAACCACATACCCTTTTGCAAAATACAAATTTCTTACTCTAAAAACTACTTTTTAATTGATTTCGTGTCAAAAAATATACTAAAAGTACACAAAAATTCATCAAATATACTCCGTAATTGTCAAAACAAGAATTGTTCTACAAGGTCACAAAAAATCGAATACACATGCAAAAAATAAATAAAAACGCATTAACTGACAAAATCAGTTCGTGCAGAGATCAAAATATGTCGGTAAATTATGTTTAACGTATAAAATTACGTAATGAAAATTAATGTTTACGTCTGGATTGAAGTGAGATGTCATATAGTTGCCTGTTGTACTATTGAATTTGTGGGTTTACTGTTTACTATTGTTTCGAGGGATAAATACCTTTATCAGCGGTGACACTCGCACAGGCCTGGTCAATTCTACCGTCGACATTTTTGAAACAATTTCGGGATTTATTTGTTGAGTTTTCGGGATTTTTGTGAAATTCAGGCTACGGGGGGGATTTTTTTTGTCATTCAGTCTCTCGACTAGATTCGATTGTCATCGATATCCGTGACTATCGAGAGTAATCGATATTTCTCGATGTTAGAGAAACAGCGATAGATTTCGAATTCGAAAAATTTCCGTTAGTTTCCGGAAATTCTTTTCAATTCCGTATTAGCTCAGAATAAAACTGCCTGAAAATGACTAGAAGTTTTATTGTAATTAAACTTCATTTGTTGTAATAAAAAAACTGTAAGATCATTTGGTTTCTTTTTCGAATTTGAATTAGAAGATTAAAATTGAAATTCTTTCACAAAACTTCTCGATTTTCGGAACGTGTGTGTTTCATGTATTCACTTATTTTTTTTCCAACGAAATTATTTCCTATGCATGTGTTAGCAGAAAGTGGGTCGAATATGTAGTAGACTGAAAAAAAATGTCCGATTCTTCATTCAGCGACTTTTATTCTCGGTTCTGATAAAAAGGCGAATCCACTCAAACAGTACAAAAATATAAAAAGCACTAGCAAAATCTTAACATTGTAGTAAGTTGTCATTGTACCACGACCAGATCATTTTGTCGTATGTACAGTATGTTCCATTAATGCCTTCACCTATCGATATATCGATATTGTATTTTGGGTACACACCTATATATATATCTAGATATTTTACATTGTCGCTTACGGGCGATCGATATATTTCGATATATCGAGAGGTGAAGGCATTAATGGAACATACCGTACATAAAAACGATTAATAGAACATTCCCCAACAAATGGGGTAATATATATATATATATATATATGCGTTTATTCATACCCCTTGGGGGTCTTTGAGGGGGGTAATATAATATTATTCATGATAAAAAACTGGGCCATAATCTCATATTTATGCGATCGCCTTTGACTAGTCCAAAAACCTCCGCCATCGCCAAAGTCGCCGATTTCTCCCCGGAACAAAAATAGCTATTTCTATAACGAAACGAACAGAAAAAAATGTAGCCAGCTAGAAAAGTTGGCAGAAGCAACAAGTACGAAATATGCACCTGCATAAATCACAGCTCGTTGTGTACAAGCTGGTCATTCGTCTGATCCAATTGTTCGAACCAGTGTCGATAAACTATTGTCGGGTCGATATTCCAATGTTTGTGGAAGGAAACAGGCTCCGAAGACGACAAATATCCTGAGGTGTAATCGTCAGGACGTGCCTGCAACATTACGAAAACATGACTTGTAACTGAACCATGGCCGTACCCAGCCATAGGGCCCGGGCCCCTACCGAAATTCCAAAAACCAACATAATTAAGTTCTTGAAATTGTAACTTGAGAATTTTTATTAAAAAAATTTTTTTCATCTACGCAATTCTAGAAATCAAAAAATTCAAATACTTAAATTCCGAAATTTCCAAAATCTCTAAACTTTCCAAAATATGGAACATCAAATTTTTGATCTATCGAGTGTACAAACATTTTCCAAACATATGAAATTACAGAAACGAATTACTAGAATTCGGAATTATTTTGAATTTTAGGAATTTCCGCAATTCAAAATTTTTAAAGTTTAAACCGTATAATTTCTGAGATTAGTAGATTCTCAAAACTCTCGAGATCCAAAATTCGGAATTCTAACATTCAAAAGCTTCAATTCGAATGTTTCAGTTTTTTTCCAAAAATCCGGTTATTTAAGAAATTTTTGATGACGGATACATCAACATTGCTTATTTTTTAAATCTTAATCTTAATTTATGTATGATATTTCAGAATATAAAAAATTTGAAATTTCGAGAATTCCAAGTTACATGAATTACAATTTCCAACACATAAATCTTTTCATTTCAAAAGAAAACTAATGAAAATTCTCAAATTCGTGAAACTTTCAAGATTGTCAACTTTTCTGAGATACCGAATTTCGAATGTTCGAATTTAGTACAAAATTCCTGAATTCCCAAGCACAGGAAGTTTCCGAATTCCCCAATACTCCAAACTTGAAATTCAAAATTTGGAATCGCTAAATTTCCAAGACGACTTTCGAATTCCGAGAAAATAAAAATTCTGAATTCAAGGTAAATTTCATGAAGGTTTTATGGAATTGACCTTACTGGCTCCAAAAGAATATTTTCACGAATTTCATTTACATTTGTATTCATTTTCACACCATGTAACTAGAATCACTAGGGCGTTTTTGCCAAAATTTTTTCTCACTTATGTTGACATAATTGTTTTCTTGAGAATTATACGCGAAATTGTTATTCAAATTGATATTTTATAACCCCCTCCACTGATTTATGACCACTCGGGCCCTTCCCGAACTAAATTTCTGGCTTCGGCCCTGAACTGAACCTTATAAGATTTCGCGAATTCTTTACAAGTTCCTTAATTTCTTATAAGGCACTTATAAAACGAGTCAAATAACCTGATGGAAAGCAGGCGAGTGAGTGGGACGGACGCCAATACGCGAAAAGCAGACGCCGAAGAGAAACATGTCATCAGGACTATGCGGCGAAGGACATCGGCACACATCAAATTCCGCGTCGAGCATTCGCCTCAGCAGCGGCGCCGATAAAACCACGCCAGCGCCTCCCGTCAAATAATCATACCCAATGACACCTTTTTTTTCCTTTTCTTTGGCAGCTCTTAAAACTCGATAACCGTATCGCTCTCCAAGAGCCACCGGAGTCGTGGCGTCGTAGCACGTCAGCAAGCGCAACAAACTCGTTATTCTGTGCACACAAAATCACATTCAACAAAAATTTTTTTCGGCGATTTCTGAATAGTAAACAGTTGGTGAAGTCAGCTCATTTTTTATTATTACTATAGTTTCTGTCGAGTTTAGAACATTTTTTGGGTATCCATGGTTTTACGAAAAATAATTCGATATTGAGGTACCCTAAAATAGTGTCATCGTCAGCAATCACAAGCCAGTCGAGTTGCTGGGTCCTCAGTACGAAATCGGCGTGTTCCAAAATGGCAGTGGTTTTGGCGCAGTGTCCGTGCGTCGTGTTCGGGACAACGTACATATTTGGAAGATCTAGATCTGCAGTTTATAATAATAATGATTAATTCTTCATTTCAGTTATTGAAAAATTCTGTTATTTCGTGATTTTCATTTTCAGATTTCATGCTTTCTGAACTTTTGAACAGAAATTTTGGGGCTTTCGGAAATTTTTTTCGAGATTTTAGCAGTTCATTGAAGACTGTTCTATTTTCCAGTTATTGAAATGAAATTTTCGATTTTATGTATTATTTTGAAAATTTGCAATCATGAAACTTCAGACCATTTAATTTTTCATCTTTTATTTTCGGAAATGTAGGAGATCAAACTTCAAGTCTCTTAAGAATTTCAGAGTTCTATGGGATTTAAGAGAATTTTTGAAATGAAAGCAGAAAATTCATTTCTGCCAATGGGAGGGGTTCGAACCCCCCCCCCCCCCTTCCGGACGCCCCTATATCGAATAATTGAAATTTTATTTCATAACCTTATATCCAACACGTTTTCCTCGACAACTAACCAATTTGGTCGCTGTAGAATCCGATGTTCGGGACATATTTGACCCAGGTGTCCAAAATAACTGGCATTCGGTCGTTTCGAAATTTTTTGCAAGTCTTGACGGCCACGTAAATTTTTTTATTGGAAATACTCGTGCCCTACGGAAATAATTCGGTGCTGGAATTTTCGAAACACATCGAAAATTCATTTCGACAAGATAAAAAAAAAACTGAACCTTCAAATTATAAAAAATTTCGAGTTGATCCCACATTTTCAAACTTGATAAGAGGCAAAAAAAATGTTAAATTATCATTTTTTTCTTTTTGCATAAAAAATTTATCAGAACTTAAATGTGAGTGAATCGTAGCTCACGCAAGGACGGAATTTTCGAGAATAAGTTGCACATTCCGGACGAGATTCCACACAAAATTCCGGAATATGCTCCAATCTGACGCCGCCTTGCTCCACGAACTGCGCGAATTCGTAGGACGCGTCGATTGAAAAGTCGCCTGTATCGTCTTCTTCGTCACCTCGAGGTGCGGCGAGCCATTTTTCAACCAAACTATGAATTTCAACCCATTTAATGACATTCGATAATGACTTTTGCAGCTTCATTGTTAGAAAAACGAAAAACCTTTGCAATAATTTGTTGTTCAACGCGAAGCCGGAGGCAATGTTCGGGTACCCAAATTTTTGCACGTAATGAGCAAAATGATGAATTATCGTGGGTTCATGGTCGTGGAGTGCGTGCCCAATGAATAAACGCTGAAAGAGAATTTCGGATATGAATATATTTTGGACAAGTAGTTTCGAGCAACATTTTTTTTTTGTAAAATGTATCTTCTGGAACGAAATTTTTGGTGAGTAAGGAGAATTTTGCCTGACTTTTGAAATCATATTGGAATGCTGGTTTTGATAGACTTGAAAATGTTGAGTTTCTGTGTGGTGAATAAATTACTGACTTGAGAGGTAGAAAATGTGGATAAGACATCAAGTAGCTTGGGGAGTTGAATGACTGTCTGCTCGGTACAAAACAGAAACCATTTATTGTCAGCATCGTCATCGCCACTAGTGTCTGAATGATTGGAAGAATATTGACTTGATATGTATGGCAAAAGTGGCAGAATGGTCCAAGCACCCTTTATCCCAGCATCTGCCTCGACCTCATGCGTAAAAATTATGTCTGGTGCCACCTGATATACAAAATAAAAGTCATTTATAAAATTATATGATTTTGACGAATTATTTTTGTAACTTTCACAATTTTGTTATCACTTTCGAATGAACGAGTCTTCATTTTTAGAGTTTGAAGCATTTTTAATTCGATTGAGTAAATGTCGAATTTTGAAGTATTGAAGATTTTCTCCTACATTACTCTAGATTACTAATTACAAATTTTTGTGTATCTGATTATGAGAACAAATTTTTTCAAGCTCCCAAATTCAGATTTTGAGAACTTTCCATTCCAATTTTGGAGTCTGAATAATTGAGAAGTTCTAAAATTTGATATTCATCATTCAATTTTCTGAATCGTGCAATTTTGGTACATCAGTGTCCTGAACCTGTATAATTTAAAATGGGCAAAATCCAATAATTAATCACTAATATTTTATAACAACTCATTTGTATCATACCAACTGGTGATTTTCGGCTTGTTGTAGAAGGTCTCTTTTTAACCATTTCGCATGCGAGACGTGGTAAGACTCATGTTGACTGACGACTACTATTGCCAAATTTGGGGATTCAGCTACAGAATTTAAATAATTTATGAAATAAAGATTTTCATATATCAAAACCAGGGAGAAATCTTTTCATTGCAGTTCGATTTGAATTTTCAAATCACACATTTACTAACATCCTCTGAATTAAAAAAAAATTAAGACGTATACACTTAAATAGTTAAAATATTACCTTGACAAACTGACGTATAAATCACAAAGCCAAGTGAAAACATCAACAACGTCAACATCTTGTATCGGTTGCTAAACTACAATACCGCAAAATCATTATCACCTAAATGTAAGCAGTGAAAATACTAAAAAAATGTCAATAAACTTCGATCATGATTGATGATAGCCGGTGCAATTAAAATGTCAAAACAAACATCAGCTGACTATTCACATGTGCGCTCAAAAGACGCCGTATTGAATCTCAATATCACTTCAACTGCAAGTACACCAGATTTAATAATTAATATTTACATTTCCATCAATCTTAAATGGACTTTGACTATTTTGAGTTGAATAGAAGAATAACTTATTGTAACTTTGAGGCAAAAATTTGAATTCAAAACAAAAATCGATCCGAAATTAAAAAACAAATTTTAACTGAACGCGCCATCTCGAAACTCGATTCCACTAATCAGCTTGCAGTGTATGCAGCGTCCCGAACTATCGATTTCGCTTCTCTTTCTAGCATCAAACAAAACATAAGCTTGTCTTTGTTGCGTGGCATAATTATGCTACGAGTTCGGTTTCTAGCATCAAACAAAACATAAGCTTGTCTTTGTTGCGTGGCATAATTATGCTACGAGTTCGGAACGCTGAGTGTATGCAAGACGACCAACTGTCAGTTTCTGCACCACGTGTGCAGAAAGTAAATATTTATAAGATCACGAACGTCACTCTCAAAAGTCAAAACCGTAAAAACTATAAAATTATGCATAATATTACCAAAAATTCAAATTCCCGGTGACTTACATAACTCTTAAAAATGAAGATAGTGTTCAAAAAGTATATGCAAGAATGCCAGCATCCGAAATTCAGCACGATGCACGACCTGGAGCGTTGCACAGACGGCGGGGACTTATTTTACCGCATAATTTCCCCAGAGATTGATCAAACTCTCGTAGATTATGATGCGGTGATGAGTGCGATTTCTCCCCACATGTCCCAAATGAAAAAAAATCATGCCAAGACTAACTACACGTCCGTTGCGAATTTCGTGACGAAATTCGGAGGAAAATCAGGGAAGATGGGGAAAAGAATGGAAATACCGCACTGGCAGGTGTGTGAGTACGTCAGGAACATTTTTAGGAGGGTTTTGCCTCGACAGTTACTCGCCAGTCCCAGAAATGAGAAACATTTGATGAAAGCGGTTTCTAAATATTTGGCGACTGCCAAAGACCAGAGTTATGATTTGAATTGCCTGTTGAACAGTTTGGATGTAAGTTACTTTTTTTCTTTTTGTGCATTCAAAATGTAATAATTATTTAAATTTACTTTAAAAATAAATTCAAACATTAATTAATAATTTGAAGACGTTCATTTTTATCACTGGATTGTTGATTCAAAGAAAAATCCATGTTTTTAGATGTTCCCAGTTAGTTTTTGTTTTAGTAAGCAATTTACATGTTTTTCGCGAGAAAAAAAAATCCACCGAGCTGGGAATCGTACCCAGGACCTCCCAATTTCATGTCACATGCTCTAACCATGAAATTGAGAGGTCCTGGGTTTGATTCCCGGCTCGGTGGATTTTTTTTCTCGCAAAAAACATGTCAATTGCTAATTAAAACCAAAACTGACTGGGAACATCGAAAAACATGAATTTTTCGTTGAATTAATTAATAAATTTCATAATCAATTGAATAATTTGATAAATAATTGAACAATTTAAATCGATTCAAGTAAATCAATCAATTTCACCTGATAAGAAATTAATATAAAAATGAAATGATTGATCAGCTAATAATTCATTTCCTGTTCAATATTAAATTACAGTTGACAAGAATCATGTGGCTGAATGTCTTATGTGGTGAGAAAGAAAAATCCCTTGTCATGCTCCAATTATTGCGATGGATGTTGGTCAACTATTTGGATGAAGCTCTCGTAATTCAGTTTTACGTAACCCACTGTTGGATAAATAATCGGAGAACTTTCATAAGGCAATCAGATTGGAATTCGGAAAAAGCGAAAAGAGTGAGAGCACTGCTGGAATCTGACTCGTTTCGATTGGCCCAAGATCAACAAATGAATGGCCAATGTGCTATTTTGCGAATACAATACGTCAAGGATAAATTTCGACCAATTTTTTTGAGAAAGTTAGTTGAATCAGTAAATTAACAAAATTCTGAGAAGAATTCGATCACTTATATCAGCCATTAAAATAAAAAAATAAAAAAAATGTTCTTGTGTTCGGATTCGAACCCAGGACCTTTGGATAACTCGCCAAGTTATCTGTAATTCAGTTCGAGAGTCCTGCGATCGAATCCCAGCATCTAAACAATTTGTTTAAACATTAAATAACTATATTTGGCTTGGAAAGTGGTCGAATTCATTCTGAAAAATTTTGAGATAAGATAAGGTGTTTTTTTTGTACTTTGCTTTTATTTATTGATTTTTCAAAATGTTTTGTATAGTGCTTTATTTATGCAGGCATTTTGAAGATGAAAAGGACGAATACGTGAGGTTGAATTGTTTTTTGGAACAGTTGATGCTGAGCAAGTTGAAGGACATGCCATGTACGAATTTTCAAGACAAGTGGTTGAATGTTGTTGAAGCTGTTCGGGAAAATAATGAAGATTTGTATATCATCACTTGCGATGTCAAAGACGCTTTTGGGTCTGTGAAACATGGTAAACAAATAATCAAGAATATAAAAATTGAAATTAAAAAAAATGAACATGAAAATCCTTAGAATTTTCGAAATTCTCGAAAATGGTAGAAAATTGCGTAAAAAATTGCCCATTAATTTAATTAAACTATTAAACTAAATTTTTTAAAATTTCATCATTTTTCGAAGTTTTGGACGATTCAAAATTTTCACAATTTTGTCAAATTTCAAAGCTCGAAATATTGAATCTCTAATATTTTGAAGCCAACATTTTTTTCACTTATACATTTTTAATCATTCTACTTACAAAAACAATCAATCTTCTTTAAATTTCGGGAGGGGTTTCAACCCCTCACCCCCCCCCCCCCCCCCCCCCCCCCCCCCCCCCCCCCCCCCCCCCCC
>JAPYZK010006136.1:0-12687 GCA_030522785.1 Platygaster equestris
TTATTCGAAATTGATTCAACAGATTTGAAAAGTGAAGTTTTATTAGAGGATTATGAAAATTTCCTCAATTCTCAGAATTTTCGTAAGTGTTTGAAATCTCGGAAATTATCAAAATCCTCTAGACTTTGAAATTCATCAGAATAGTCGAAAATGTTGAAATATGTTGAAAATGTTCCTAACAAACAAAAGTTTTTCAAAATTTTGGAAATTCGTAAAATTTTTAAAATTTCAAGAATTCCGAAAACTGCCTTAATTCTCGAGATTTTCGAAACTTTATTTAATCTCTGAAATTTAAAAAATTTTTCCAATTCTGAAAATTGTCAAAATACGGAAAACTTTCGAAATTCTCTGAATTTTTGAAAATCTTGAAATTTTACAAATCAAGGACGTAGCTAGAAATTTCGTTCGAGGGGAGCTGAGGTGATTTTTACTCGAGATTGATTCAACTTATTTAATAAGTAAAATGTGATTAGAAAATTATAAGAATTTCCTAAATTCTCGGAGTTTTTAATACTTTTTGAAATATCTGAAATTTCGGAAATGTTTGAAATGCTTCAAATTGTCAAAATTTTCTGGATTTTTGACATTCTCGGAATCGATAATTTCTTCTACACTTCAAATTCTCGGAATACTCCAAAACTTTGGAAATTTGCAAAACTGTTGAAAATCTTGAAATGTTCGAAATGTTCAAAATTATTAAGTGTCTCAAAGTTTCGGGAATTCGTTGAATTTTCCGAATTTCAGTTACTATGAAAGTATTGTAACTTTTAAGAATTCAACAATTTTTTCGAATCTCTGAAATTTCTGGGATTTTCAAATTCTGAAAAGTTCGAAAATTCCTAAAAGTTTAAAAATTTTCTAAAACCCTAAACTTTAAAATTTATCAAAATAATCGAAAATCTTGAAATATAATTATTAGAAATGTTCAAGCTAAACAAAAGTTTCTCGAAATTTTAGAAACTTGTCAAATGATTAAAATTTGAGGAATAATAAAAACTGCCTTAATTCTCAAGATTTTCGAAACTCTTTTTAATCTCTGAAATTTCTGAAAATTTTTGGATTTCCGTAAATTGGAAAAACACTGAAAGCTTTAGAAATTCTCTGAATTATTAAAAATCTCGAAATGTTAAAATTTTCGTGATATCAAGAATTATGAAAAAATTTCAAATTTTCAGAATTTTCGGAACTGTTACAAATTTCTGATTTTTACGAAAATGTTGAAATTCTCGAACTTTCTGAAATTCCATTAACTTCCAAAATTCTCAAAAGACTTCAAACTTCAAAAATTCTCAGAATTGTTGAAAATCTTGAAATTCGAAAAATATCCCAAATTATTAAGTTTCTCGAAATATCAGAAATTCGTAAAATTCTCGTAATTTGAAAACAATGAAAATATTGTGAATTTCCAGAATGCTTAAAACTTTTTTAGAACTTCGAAATTTTCAAAATTGTCGAAATTTCTAATATTTCCAAACTTCTAAAAACTTGTAAAATCCTCGAAATCCCCCAAACTCTGAAAATTCCCAAAAGTGTTAAAAATCTTGGAATGTTGAAAAAGATTAAACTAATCAAGTTTCTCGAAAACTTTGACACTCGTGAAAATCAGTATTGTTTTACTCTTTTTTTTTCAAAATACACTTGTCTGCAATGTGCTAGATTTTTATAAACTTTCCAGAATTTCTCAGCCCCCTCCCTGGCCACGTGCTTGCCCAAATTAGTTAAAATTCAAGTCAAAAAATGAATACAGTTCCATGTTTCACTTGTGAAGAAATAGTAGGTTTTTTAGAGTCTCATGAGCCTCCAAGCTTCGAATAACCTTCGAACTACGAAAATCATTCACGCGCGGTTGAAAATATTATTATTATTTCGTATCCCCATTGTCTTTTCCCCCACTCCGATTCCCAACCGTCCCCTTTTTGATCCCGATATCTCCCTGAATAAATTCCCCCATAGTCGAGCTTTCCGAAGGGCCCTCGAAACTCGGGCTTTTCGGTCCGTCGACTTCTTGGTCTCGTTATTCGAGGAAGCTCCTTTGCAATGCAGATTCTCCCCCGAACCGAGCCGACTGGTTCAACTGGCGAAAACGAACTATCTGACGGCTCTCGCGGTTATTTGTACGAGGGGGGAGGGGGTAGAATATCTCTTTGTCGGTGAAGAAGCGACGATTGAATTGTCGAAAATTACGGCGTCGCGCAATTTTTGGCGAGCTTTTAACTCGCTGGAAAAGGAGTGTTGGGATAGTGGGGGGTTGTAAACGCGGTAATTTGCAAAGTGAGGAAAATACGAAACGCAAAGTGTTCCTTTGAACTTTCCTCAATTACGCTAACTGCCTGGCTATACCTGGTCGCAAACAGTGAGTTTGTTGAATTATTGAGCGTCTTGTGGGAGGAAAAAATTGCTCTTATAGATGAGAGGGTGGTGTCGAGGAGCGTTGTACACTACTCGTTCAAGTGCTGGTTTGGGTGGGTTACAGGTAGTTGGAGATGAAGTTTTTTGTTTTTTCCTGGTTTTGATTTTTATCTAGTTTCTTATGTAATTTTTACGCAAATATGTGCACATATGTGTGTGTAGGGTATATGGAAATTTTGGGATTTTTTAACTTGGAAACTGTTGAGGTTTCGGAAACAGTACAACTTTATAATTCATGGGAAATTGGAAAATTTCGGATCTGTTGAATTTTTGGACTTGAAATTCTTGGAACGTTTTGAAAATTTTAATATTTTCAACATCCTTAAACTCTTGAAATTTGCGTAATTCCCGAAACTTAAAAAACTTCAGAACTTGTTCCAATAATTGTTAAGAACTTGGAAATTGCGAAAATTGTAAAATTTCCACAGCTCAAAGTTTCTAATATTCGAAAATTCCGACACTTTACAATTTTGAAACTTGAACATCCTTAAAAAATTGAAGTCTTGGAAATCCTTAAACTCTTAAATTCTTAAAACTCTTAAAACTTGCATAATTTCCGAAACTCGAAAAACTTCAGAACTTGTTCCAATAATTGTTAAAAATTTGGAAATTCCGAAACTTTCCAATTTCAAAACTTGAACATTCATCGCAAAATTCATCAGAACTTGGAAATCCAAATGACATTGAAAATGTTCAAATTTTTCCAATATAAGTATATATTTTTTTCTATTTAACTCGTCTGAATAAACGTAAATGAGCGAAATAAATGAATAATTCGGACGAATCTTAATTTTCTATAATATTAGTTGAAAAACTCTGAATTCACCCTGCAATGTTATATTATTTGAAAATTCCTTTGGACACCCTTTTCGAATCTTTCCGAATTTCCTCTCGTATTAACTTTCATCATCTTTTTTTCCCATCCCAAACATTGGTGGTGCTTTATTTTCCGGCAAAATGCGAAAGTAAAAAGGTACGGCAGATGACTAGGATCGCGCAGGAGCCTGGGGCGTCAAAGTGTCACGGGTAGGCATTGACGGGGTCCAGCTACGCGGTGTAAGAGAGCTCGAGCTTTGTTCGGCCTGGTCCCTTTGTGTTTGTGCAAAGGGCCTCGCAGCGTTAGACCAGCGGGGAAAACTTTAAAGCACTTACTTACCCAATAGGCACGCGCTCCTCGAAACACAAACAGCAGCGGCGTTCTCGTAAAACTTGGCGTATATATATGCGACCGGTGACTTTTTACGGCCCCTGCTCCGACGACCCTTCGCTTTCTCTCCCTGGGCGCGTACGATAATAATTCACTTTCGAGCCGAGTGAAAATGTATAACCTGTAAATTTTCTTGAGATCGAACTTTATATATACTTGTACGTATAGCTGCAGGATTTTGATGTGGGGGTCCCCAAAGAGAGGGGAATATCATTGTTTTTCTTAGAAAATATATGGCTGCGATTGCCTTATTTGACCGAGAATTACGGTCTTTTCAGCTTTTGTGTGAAGTCGAGTTTAGCGCTTTGAAAATAACTTGGGACTTGGACAAAGTTGCGAGAACAATGTAGCTGGAACATCATCAGCGAAAATTAGTGAGCCAAGTTTGATGATGCTGCAGGCGCTGTGTTTCTATTTCGCTGCTCTGTGAAGATTCTTGAATGTCTACTTTATAAAATAATATGTACCTTGTTTCCAAGGACGTAGCCAGAAGTTTCGTTCGGGGGGAGATGAGGTTATTTTTACTCGAAATTAATTCAACTAATATAATAAGTGAAATGTTGTTAGAAAATTATGAGAATTTCCGAAATTCTTAGTTTTCAATACTTTTTTAAATCTCTGACAGTTACAAAATATTTGGAATGCTTAAAATTGTTAAAATGTTCTGGTCTTTTGAAATTCTCGGAATACTCCAAACTTTGAAGATTTGCGAATTGTTGAAAATCTTGAAATGTTCGAAATGTTTGAAATTATGAGATGTCTCAAAATTTCGGAGTTTCGTTGAATTTTCGGAATTTCAGTAATTATGGTAGGATTGTAACTTCTCAGAATTTTCGAAACTTTTTTAAATATTTGAGATTCCTGGAGTTTTCAAATTCTGAAAAGTTCGAGAATTCCTAAAATTTTAAAAATTTTCAAAAACCCTAAACTTTAAAATTTATCAAAATAATCGAAAATCTTGAAATATATTAGAAATGTTCCAACTAAACAAAAGTTTCTCGAAATTTTAGGAACTTGTAAAATTTTTAAAATGTGAGGAATTATGAAACCTACTTTAATTCTCAAGATTTTCGAAACTTTTTTTAATCTCTGAAATTTCTGAAAAATTTTGTATTTCTGAAAATTGCCAAAATACTGAAAACTTTAGAAATTCTCTGAATTATTGAAAATCTCGAAATGTTCCAACTTATGAAGCTTCTCGGAACGTAAAAAATTCGTAAAATTTTCGTGATATCATGAATTATGAAAAAAGTTCAAATTTTCAGAATTTTTGGAACTTCTACAAATCTCTGAAATTTACGAAAATTTAGAAATTCTCGAACTTTTCGAAATTCCAATGACTTCCAAAATCCTCAAAATTGTTGAAAATCTTAAAATGTTAGGAATATTCCACATTATCCATTTTTTCGAAGTATCAGAAATTCGTAGAATTCTCGTAATTTCAAAAATTACAATATGAAAATATGAATTTCCAGAATGTTCAAAATTTTTCTAGAAATCCGAAATTTTCAAAACTGTCGAAATGCCGAATGTTTTTAAACTTCTAAAAACTCGTAAAACCCTCGAAATCCCCCAAACTCTGAAAATGCCCAAAACTGTTTAAAATCTTGTAATGTTGAATAACTAAATATTATCAAGTTTTTCGAAAACTTTGACCTTCGTGAAAATCAGTATTTTTTTACTATTTTTTTTCGAAATAGACTTTTTCGCAATGTGATAGATTTTTCAAATTTTCCAGAATTTCGGAGGGGGCTTCAGCCTCCTCCGAAATTGGCTACGTGCTTGCTTGTTTTATTTAAAATATTTACATAGACACGAATGCGTGTTTCAAAATTCGAATTGCGATTATTATTACCATTGAGAGCAGAAAGAATCGTCTGAACTTTAACTCTCGTTCACTTTTTTCTTCTCAACTTTTCTCTGCAGTGTACAACTTGAAAATCCATTCTCTCAGTACATATTAACAATTCACAGGCTAAACCAATCACGAAACTTGCGTGCCCCGACGTGTACCCGAGCGCCGGTAATTCCCAAATCGTTGGCATTGAGTTATATCGAGTTATATTACAGTTCAATGAGAACGCGATTACGCAGGGCGTTGAGCGGCAAAGTTTCCCGAAAGGCGCGAGCCGGAAATCATTACCCGAACGCGAAATTCTCACTCCGCAGCCTCTTCCCCGTAGGCCCGACCTGGGGATTATCATAGCAAAGCGAATTCCCGATCCGCTTCCGATCGTCGGCTCTTCGACGATCCCTCTAATATCCTCGTTATCCGTGCAAACCGCCGCCTCGATTAGGTATTACGAAATCCGATATTCGGACCCTTGTTTACCGGAGACCCACTCGGCTCCCATTCTCGTTTCCGAGACAAGAAACCGGGCAAAATACGCTTTGTTACGCCGCTAATTAAGCTTCAATTAAGTACACTTGAGGGGTTGTTTCGACACATTTCTCAAGTTTAGGAAATTTCTGTTATTTCGAAATTTCCAGGTTTCCAATTGGTCAAAATTCCAATTAATTATCCATAACAACATTTAATTAAGAAACACCACCTAAAATCTTTGCCTCAGGCCCCGCAAAACCAAGTGACGGCCCTCCCCTTGACTCCCATTATGGGAGTCAATGGGAGTCACGGGAATCATGACTCCCAATTTGATCCCCAAGTCGAGTCCCAGAATGAATCGCCCCTCTCATATTTTATACAAGGCGGTCATAATACACTTCCAATGACCTTCAAAATCTCAGCTTCGTCAATAATTTTCCAAAATTCATTATCTGTTTCCACTCGTCGATTATCACATACATTTATCGAGTCATCATCCATCCCGAAAGGTTAACTCGTTTAACCTTCAATTGAAAGGATTCGTAGCTGACATTTCAATAAATCTCATTTCACCATCCAAGAGCAAGAAGAAATGAGCCTTATCGAAACGTCAGTCATGACCTCCGCTTTTCACCCTCCAATTGCCAAATATCAATTATCCCCTCGACTCCACCGATAATCCCATTTCCGTGTAACGAATTTCCCGACATTGCGAGAGTCAGGCGATCCTGCCCGGATTTTCCCTCGTCACATTCCACCAAAGTCCTGAAAAGGGTTGTAAAGGAGACAATGGCCTCGAGCCGGGGACACTTGAGGTGAATGTTTTGCGAATGGTCGGTAGAAGTCTGGTTCGCCCGAGGCTGCTGATATCGACCTGGCTCTTGGCTCCGCTGGAGTCGCCCCTTCGGCAGGAAGCGAAACCCACCCCTATTTCTTGCCCCTCTGCCACCCCTTCCCCAATCTCACTTGCTCGCGCAACGCGAGAAAAGTTTATGTCCGTTTCATGTCTCACCTCGTCCCGGATCACGGATTTAAACTCATCGTCTTGCTACCCCCGGCAATTTCCTCTCCTTCCAGCCCTTCATTTTTCTACCCCTCTTTTTCGTCCAGCTCATCGACCAGCCGGCCGAACCCCCGCCGTCTTTTTGCCCGAAACCCTTTCCCGCAACGCTGATGCTACTTTTTCTTCGTTTCCACGTCTGCGTCCTTTATTCCACCCTCCCCCGACGATTTCCCTCTACTCGGTTTTTCCGCCCCTTTTGCGCCGACGAGATACTCCCGAATCGAATACCACTTATTTCGCCCGGTTGTTCACTTGCGCGAATTTCCTGGGGGGTTGGTTCTAACCAAATTTGTCGCGCTGTGTGTATACGATCGTGCAACGATTTGTTGTCGATTGCGGATGTTTGTTTTGGGAAGGGTAGCTGGATTTTTTGGATTTTATGGGGAATATGGAAAAAATTAGACGTACAGTTATAAAAATTAGTTGTCAGTTCTGTCTTGAATTGAACAACTAAAACACGACTGGAAACACTATTTTCCTAATAGTTGCAAAATGTACCATTTTTTCCGACGTAAAAAGAAGCACAATTTACATCCCTCAAGCGTAAATAGTACATTATGTAACGAGTGCGCAAAATAGGTTATACCGAGAGTGTAAAGTTTGGAACATGAGACGGAGGCGAACACGCGAGATGGAGGCGAACGCGCAACGAGATGAGAGTGAACGCGCGAGACGTAGGCGAACGCACGAGCGTAGCGAGTGCGTGCAGCCGAAGTCGAGTGCGTGAGCCGAAGTCGAGTGTGCTAGCCGAAGTCGAGTGTTTCATACTTTACACTCACGGGCTAAGCTATCTTACGCACTTGTTGCATACGGTGCTTTTTTTACAAATGCACAAAGATGGCGCTTTTAAGTGCACGAAAAATTGAAATGGAAATTTTAAAAAATTTTTCAAAAACTAAACATTTTCGAAAAGGTTGAAAATTCTCGAAATATTCGAAAATTTCAAAGATTTTGAAAATGTTTGAAAATTTCATAATTTTTTCGAAATTTTGATAATTTTAGAAATTTTTGGGCATTTTAAAATTTTTAAAATTTTGTGACATTGTGTAAATTTTGATAAATTTTGGAAATTTTGAGAATCTTGTAGATTTTATTTTGTGAATTTCGAAGATTCTGAAAATTTTTGAAAATTTCATAACTTTTTCGAAATTTTGATAATTTTATAAATTTTTGGGCTTTTTGAAATTTAAAAATTTTTTCGAAATTTTCGAAAATTTTGTTAGTTTTTGGCAATCTTTGGGAATTTCGATAATTTCGTAAATTTTCGTAAATTTTTAGAATTTTATAAATTCTTGGGCATTGTAGAATTTTTAAAAATTTTGTAAATTTTGTAAATTTCAACAACTTTTGGAAATTTTGAGAATTTTGTAGATTTCATTTCATAAATTTCAAAGATTTTGAAAATTTTTGAAAATTTTATAATGTTTTCGAAATTTTTATAATTTAAAAATTTTTCTGGGATTTCAAAATTAAAAAAATTTTTTGAAATGTTCGGAAATTTTGCTAGTTTTCAGAAATTTTCGGAAATTCTAAGAATTTCGTAAATTTTCGGAAATTTCGAAAATTTTAAAAATTTTCAAAATTTCGGAAAATTTCGGAAATTTTAGGAATTTTCGCAAATTTTGAGAATTTTTGAACTTTCCGGAAATTTTGAGCATTTTGGAAATTTCGAAAAATTTGTGGAGTTCATAAAAATTTCTCAAAATGTCAACATTTTTACACGTTTTGAAAATTTTCCAAAACTGGTGCGGAAATATTTCCAAAAACAGTGCGTAAAACGCTATTTTGCGCACACATATTCCGCACTGCTATACTATATCAATGAAAAATGCCATTTTGCGCCCACATTTCGTGCATGAAAAAGACCCATCTTTGTACATGTGTAAAAAAAAAAATACGTTTTATAACACTCAGGTGGTGACGAATATCTTTCACCGTTCCGACAAAGTTGTATCACGTTGAATCGGCAAATATTTCCTCTGAATGCGATTGATTCTATTATGTGTGATCGAAGCAAAGGGGAGAGGAAATTCGATTTAACGAATTTGTGGGGGGGGGGGGGGGATAGGGGAAGTGAAATCTCCGCAGCGCGTCTTTTGCGTCCCTTTTGTAGCGCCGGTAATGTACGGCGCATAATACAACGGGATTCAATCGAATTTGTCGCTGCTCCGGCGGAGATCATGCGCGCTTCGACGGCGCTTCTCGGCCCCGGCCGTCTGCCCTTGCGCGCCGGGGCAAATATTTGCTTGGAATTTGGAGCAAGTGAATCGAGCGGTCTTTCTTGTACCACCAGCCCCTTTCGCTCCCTCGGCGTTTCCGCTTGCGGTGTCTATTTGGCTTCCGATGCTTCATTTTCGCCGCGCTTTCCGTTCATTTCACGTGAATTTATTGACGGTGGACTTATCAGGGTACATTTTGGGTCATTTTGGGTCATTTTGTTTCTGGTGTTTTTGGGTTTGATGAGGTTTTCTTGTAGTGATTGGAAATGGGCAAGTTTTATGGATTTTGTGGATGGAAAGTATGATGTAGGTTGAACGTAACTCGTTTCGGTGATTTTGAAATATTTATGATGTGTGTTTTTCTCCTGGGTTAATTGTTGATAATGACCAGTGATGACTGATAAGACGAGTAAATTTTGAGTCAATTTTTTTTCCATACCATTTTTGAATACTTTCATGCATTTTTTTTTTTTTTTTTTTTTTTTTTTTTTTTTTTTTTTTTTTTTTTTTTTTTTTTTTTTTTTTTTTTTTTTTTGCTGGTTAAATTTTAATGTTTCTTACTTCTCAGAAATTATTTTTTTTTTTATTTGATATTAAAATACTTTTTTTTCGAATTTCTATCTTTTTGTACTTTTTCTGCATTATATTTTTGCAGCATTTTGTTGGAATCCAATTTTCAAATATTCTTTTTTTGGTATTTTCTGGAATGTGGATTTTACCGGCACTCCACTAATGATTGTGGTTTTTATAAAAACAGGCAAAATTTTTATAAAATCAGTGAATTGTTTATAAAAATTCGTTTTGTTATAAGGTCGATTTTATGAAAGTTTTATAAAATTTTCGATTTTTATGAAGTGGTTTTATGAAATCTGTCAAAATTTTCATACAATTCATCTATTTTTGTATAAAAACAATTGAAAGCCTCCAAATTTTCTTATGAAACCTTTATTTCTATGAAAACTTCGGGATTTTTATAAAAATTTTCATATTTTAAGAAAAAAAACTTTCCTGACATAAGGAATTCCTCTTATAGTAATATTCGATAAAGTCTTTTAAACCGACCTTAGAAAAATTTGTATACAAATTTTTTGTAAGATTTTTATAAAAACTAGAATCACTAGGGACTCACAATTGCTGCAATCAGTGATTATTCATACCGATAATTAATTATAATTAGCGAATTTGTATTGACTCAGATTTAAAGAGCAAATAGGTAGATGCTGATTATTTTCGTTAGTCTCGAAAACCCTCGATAAACGAGCGGCCGCATCTGTTATTCACCGCGTCGAGCGAAGGCGTTTAATTAACCGGGGCACTTTTCAGCCCCGGGAAAATACAATGGATTTATTCATCTCGGGGCAATTAGCGAGCGGTGACGACCTTGCGGAAATGACGTCAGGAATGTCCTCGGATGAGGCTCCGGCGCATTATCATGCATTAACATTCCTGCTCCGATGTCGTTTACATGTCTCCATTCCAACTGCGATTCCGCACGATTGTCAATCACGTTTTCATCTTCGTGAGCGCGCAATTTATTCCTCGTCCGATATGCGAGTACGGAAAAACGCTTCATTACACGATTGATGAGGAGAAAAAGCGGAAAAATATCGAACGCGAAACGTAGTGATGAATTGAATAAGAATCGTTCTTGTTTCCGAGGAAAATTAATGATAAAATGGATGGACGAAATGTCATTTTATGACTTCGGGAAATTTTTTGCATTTTTGATGGAATTCGAAATCGTACAAAATATAAGCAGGATACTGTGGAAATTTAATTGGTTCGATTTAGGGGATTTTTGAAAAATATGCACAGTTTTGGCAGTTTTGGGAATTTGGTGGAAATTGCGAATTTCGCAAGAGTTTTTGATGAAATGAATTCTTGAAGTATTTTTGAAATTCGGACACTCTGAAAATTCTCCTTCAAATTTGAATTTTTGTAAGAAAAGCAGATTCATCAGGAAAATCAACAAATTTTGCAATTTGTTATTCAAGTTCTGAAGTTTGGATAATTTTTGAGTTCAAAAAATGTTGAAATGTTTGTCAAGATCGAAAAATATCAACCATGGTGAAATTGCAGTTTTTGAATTTCCAAAGTTTTGAATGGATTTAGATTGAAACATTTTTTTGATTTCAGCTGAAATTTAAAATTTTGCAATGTTTTGTATCAGGCAGCAAATTTTTACGAGAATTGAAAAATTTGCGATTCCTTTGCAGTATTGATAACTTTTTAGATTTCGCTAAGATTCAAACATTTCTAAAATGTTGTATCAATTGCAGCAAATTTCACTAGTTTTCAAAAGAATCAATATTTTCCAGAATTTTCACGAATATCGTGATAATCTATCGTCAATCTCGTAACATTTTTCGAAAAAGCATTGGAAACATTTGAACAATCGCAATTTTTTCTCAAACTTGTAGTTACAATCTTTAAATTATGAAAAATCAAAATGAAAAAAAAAAATTCAAATATAAATTATCCCCCTCTGCATCCATTTTTAGTAAGCATCTTGAGTCAGACTCGTGATTTTGTTATTCCAGCAATATGGTAGTCGAGGAAAGAAACCTTTATTTAAGACAATGACTCAGGCGAGCCGATAAATTCGGAACGGCTGGCAAGAAAAGCAAAAATCCCGGCAACAGAAGATGTGGCGCGGATAATAATTTATGACGAGCTGCAGAGAAACAGTAACAGCCTGCTTCCGCTCGTGAAATATAATTCGCTGTACATTCACGGTTGGATAATCCTCGTTCGCTTTACATGAAAACTTATTACGGTACCGGTTGCGCAGCGGCATTGTTATCCGGCCGGCGCCCCACTTTGGCGCGGAGCATGACAAGAGCAATTACATTTTTAAATTACGCTACCTTACAATATTAAGTCCTTCCCCGAGTTTTTCCAGCCGCCTCGCGTTTTCATTGCATTTATTTCTCTTTCTCTCTTTCCGCGAGCCCGCTGTCTACGCTTTGTAGCCGTCCCTGCTGCAGCGGCTATCATTCTTCCGCGAGAGCGAACTTTTCTGCTCGGCTGAGACTGTTTTGTACGCGCGGTTATGTTGTTACGGAATTCGTTTCTAGACTGACATTTTGCCGTGTAATTAGCATTTTTTTGGGAGGGTGATTTTTTCAAAAATGAGTCCAAAAATGAGGTACATAACTGTGTTTGATTTGATATTTTTCGATGTTTGATTCGGAGCCGTTATTTTTATATACGCAGTAAACAGATCGGTTTTCAAATTTTTAAAATTGTCTGTGAAAATGGCTGGAAATAATCCAATATCGTCTTTTGAATATTTATTATAGATATTTTAAGAATATATTGAAGGCTGTGAAAAAAAAGTTTCGGAGTTTCGGAATTTCCGATTTGGGAATACGAATTTTCAGATTTTGAAACTCGAATTTCTCAAGTTGTCAAAAAATGTAAGTTCTAGAAAAATTTTCACTCTCGTGTTTCTCAATTTGTAAAT
>JAPYZK010006139.1:0-13168 GCA_030522785.1 Platygaster equestris
GAAATTACGAAAATTTTACGAATTCTCCACATTTCGAGAAACTTGATAATTTGGAACATTTCAAGATTTTCAACAATTTAGAGAATTTCGAAAGTTTTTGGTATTTTGACAATTTTCAGAATGTCAAAAAATTTAAAAATTTCACATATTCAAAAAAGTTTCGAAGATCTTGAGAATTAAGGCAGTTTTTAAATTTTGAAAATTTCACGAATTTCTAAAATTCCAAGAAACTTTTGTTGGAACATTTTTGATGTATATTATTTCAAGTTTATTGATTATTTTGAAGAATTTTGAAGTTTGAAGGATTTTGACAATTTTTGCACCTTTCGGAATTTCCGATATTTTCAGAATTTCGAAAACTTTGGAAACTTCAGAGATTTTAGAAAGTTTTGGAAATTCTGAAAATTAAGGAAATGTTCATAATTCTTTGATAAAACTTCACTTTTTGAACTTGTTGAATTAATTTCGAGTAAAAATCTCCTTAGCCCTCCCCGAACGAAATTTCTAGCTACGTCCTTGTTTTCCATACAAGAGATATGTTCATGCTCCAATCACACAAAGTAGCATATGAAATTATATTCTGTGTATGTGGTCAGTTCGATGGAAAAAATCGTGTTTTCTCAATGATGCTGTTTGTGGGCTTCGTTCCTTATGGTTTCTTGATTAATGTACGTAATAAACGCTGAATGACCTACATGTATCTTCTAATTTCGAAAAGTCACTTTAGTTGGGAGTGGCATAAGCTTAATAATTAGATGATGTGAGAAAAAAAATGTAATAACACTTATGTTACGACGATGAAGCTTCTACATGAATATAAACCAACTTGGATGATTTCCCGAACAGTTTATCGGTTTTTAAGAAATATGCGTAAGAATCTGAGATAAGCGATGTATTGCGAAAATTTATTGAAAAATTTGAAAAGCGATGTATTGCGTTCGAAATTTCAAGATATGTATGAAGTCTAGATAAAATTTCTAAGTTTTCTTAGAAATGATTTCGAAACTGCTAGTATCTTGATACTTTCCATTATTTCTGAAAGTAAAAAAAAATGATCGGAAAAGTTTCATAGCATGAACAACTTTTTGAATTTTTTATAAATATATAGAGAAAGTTCTGTATATCTGAACTCATTTCGAATGTTAGTATCAATTTCCACATATCTAACTTTTACATTTATAAATTCAATCAATTTGAACTTCCTCCATTTTTAGGACAAGATATGCATATTTTTGAAATGTTCTATTTTCGACTTGAAATATTTCCAGTCCTAGAATTTCCGAATTTCCAAATTTGCACATTTCAGGATTAGCATTATTGAATTCGCGAAATTATCACGATCAAACTCTAGAATCTATCATTATAAAATATATACATTTGATGTTCTCATCTTTAAATTCACGGTTTTTGGAACTCTCCATAATATATCTTATAAAGCCCTAAAGATCTTGAATGACTCAAATGAACTTCATTCGCTCTGTAACTTGAAAATTCACGTCTTAATTTCTTCGAATGGAAGATGCATGTCGCTGAAAGCTCAAGCTGACCCCAAAGTAAAGGGTTACCCTGTAAGTAGAGTAGCATTTAATCTAAAAAACCCCCAAATTCCCAAGGTCACCCTGAAATTCGAACCCTGAAATATCAATGGTTCAAAACCTATGAAAGTTGAGGAATAACCTTGCAGGTGAGGATTAATCTTGTAAAGAAAATTTTTTTTATAAAGCTTTAATACAATCACTCAATAAAAATGGCACATTTCATGAAAACTATATAAAAGTTTCATAAAATCAACCTTATAGAATGTTATTTTTTGTCTAAAACTATTCAATAATTTTACAAGGTTTTTATAAAAAAAAACTATTATTTCTAAGGCCAAAAATTGAAGGTCAACTTCAAGGACCAACCCTTAACCATTCCAAAACCAACCCACAAAAACAAAGGGTAACTCCGTTAAGGGCTGAGAGCGGGATGCTGGCTCGCGAGCAGCTGGTTCAGGCGTCGCGACGCCGCCGGGGAGCATTGAAAAAGGAGACTTCGCTCTTGGTGCGCATGTGGCGTCGCGGTGCCGCCGCCGCCGTGACGACGGCTGCGGTGGCGGCAGTCGCAATCTCGCAATCATGCAATCGGCTCAATGTACGAACCCGCTTCGTCCCTAGTCCAGGGCCCAAGTCGCCCTCCGAAACGGCCCCAAGGGAACAGCCCCGAGAACTACCAGAAAGAGGACGAAAAACCGGTGAAAAGGAAGAGGAGGCAAGGAGGAATAGGGCGCCGCCGCCGCCGCCGCCTCTTTCGGAGCCCCCGGGGCAGGAGGAGGGGGAGGAGGAGCAATGTCTCCGAGCGCGCCGCGAGCACCCCACGGTATATTTCTTCACGCTTTCGCGAGTTGCCGAAAATTGGCTTTTTCCCATTTTCGGGTGCCGCGAAATGTCGACTTGAATATCGTCGGGTGAGATGGCTGAAAGTGTGTGCGTGTATGTGTGTGCGCGCACGTGCCGCGGATCGATCGCACAGCCCGCCGCCGCCGCTGCATGGAAGAAATGACCGGGATTTTCCACTTGGACCCGGGCCGTTTGTAAATCGGTTGCGAGCGCGTTTTATTTTAACCCCGGCGGTGATGCAATCGGCGAAAAAGTAAGGGAGGAAAAATACGGTAAGGTACGAAAAGGCCGTTTCCGGCCGGATCCGAGGAATATAAAACATGTCGCTCTCGGGTTCTCTTCAGCTCCGAAAGCTAGTAATAGGGGGCGAGAGAGAGAGAGCCGAGCCTTGCCAAAGCGATATTCCAACTATTTATAAATGGTCCGAGAACGACTCGGTTGCATTGGCGAGCGCGGAGCGAGCTCGAGCGAGCTCTAGCCCAACTGGGTCTCACTCCGTCGCGCTCTCCGCCACGAAACGGCCAACAATTCGAATTCGCCGCCGCCACCGCTACCCCATGTTATAATATGTATTAATAGAAGGCCTGGCTAGCTCCCCAACACACTCTCTTTTTTCGTTTTCTTTTTCTTTCATCTTCTTATACTTCTTCTTCTTCTTCTTCTTCTCGAATACTAGGAGTATTGCTAGTATTGCTTTTACTGCTCGCTTCGGTGCTTTTGATGGGTAGAGATTGAGGAAAATCGAGATTTCGCAAATTTGAGAGCATCCTTGTAAATTTGAACTTTATGAGATTCTTTAGTTCTTATGAAGTGCTGTATAAAAGCGTTCAAGTTTGGACCTTATGAGTTATCGAACAATTGATATCCATTTCAAATGAATTCAAACGAATTTCGTACCAGTAACTTTGATCCTTATAAGGATCCACGAAACACTTAAGAAAATTAAAAATTTTGCATTCATTAGAAGATTTTGACCCTTATAAGGTGACATAGGATTTCTATCTTTATGAGGTCGTCTTAAAAAAATGTCAAAAGATTTTTGAAATGAACAAATATGAACAAATTGCCATAAAATTGAACAAAATTTTCTTATAAGGTCGCCTTTTATTGCTCGAAATTCCTTATAAATTTATCCTTATTAGATCACCTCAATAAAAATTCGAAAATATTTTCAAAAATTTAGAAATTGAAAAAAAATTTTTTCTATAAAAAACTTTCTTATAAAGTCGCCTTGTAAGGATTAGTTTACTAGGGATGAATCGACCTTTTATGAGATTTGAGGAAACTTGTGAGGTTCTTCAGGAAGAATTTTTTACCGTTCTAAAAAACCTTATGAGTTCTTTCAAATCTTATGAGTTTTTTGATGACTTATGTCAACTAATAACTTTTTACGAAACTTGTAAGGTGTTTTATAAAAAATGAAATTTCCGAAATTTCATACATTTTTGGGAATCTCATAACGTATAGAGTTATAAGGGCAAAGGATGCGAATTTAGAAATTGTAGGAATTGAAAATTAATTGTCGGAAAAAATTTCGAAAAACAAAACTTAAAAAATTTTTAAATTCTCAAAAATTGTATCACATTTCAAGCGAATATTATGTAATGCCAAAATGACTGACCTAAGTAGATTGAAAAATTATAAACTTGAGTTCGAATATATAAACATCGAAATTTAAAGCCCAGGAGATTTAAAAATTCGAGCACACCGTAGTGGATAATTTTTTTTCACCATCTCCGCGAATTAAACAATATCGAAGTTTTAAAAGTTGGAAATAGTAAAACGTAATTCCACGTAAAAATTTTTCGTAGATTCTCAAACACTTAAATTCTGGAAAACCCGGAAAATTTCCATTAAATTACAGAAATTCGTATCTAATTCGACTTAAAATTGTGTCAAAATTAGGCTTCAAGTGATGTACAATTTATTTTATCAAAATATATGCAAAATTTCCAATATGTATATTTTTTTTTACATGAAAAATATTACTATTCTTATAAATGGACCTACCATCAATGATAGTCACTCCTCTAATGATAACATCGACTCATCCAAAAACCATGATTGTCATGCTCACAACAAATAATGATGTTTTGGCGGGTAAACACACAGGCACACAATACCACCTCTATTGATCATCAGAGCAAGTCATTTCGACATTATGATTGAAGTTCGAAAAACACGCTTGTAATCCCCTAATCCTCCCATTCACTAAAATCACCCTAGACGCCCAGAGAAGTACAAATTTAGCTTCTAGATATCACTCAATTCCTATAATTCAATTCTCAAGTCTTTACCCACGCATATTTAGATATTAAAGTACGTCAATGCAAAAAAGTTTCAAATTTGAGATTCCAATTCTGGAAATTAAAACATTCACATTGTTTATAACGTCAATTTATTTATAAAATACGAGGCAATAGACAACTCGAACGTGGAATTACGAAATTAAAAATTCGGGAACGTGAAACTTGAATTTGAACTGAAAAATTTACAAATTTAATACAAAGAGAAAAAATAAAGCGATTATTGAGTAAAAAATTTGAGTAACAAATTCTGATTCGAGAATTTCGGAATTCCTGAATGATATTTTGATTCTTCAGATCAAAATATGTAAATTCAAGCATTCGAATTCAGAAATTTGACGATATAAGAATTCGTAAAGTATCAAGTATGACAAGTATAACATTTTTGGGACTCAAAGTTAAAAAACGTTACACATGAAATCAGTTAAGCCTTTTGATTAAACGTAATTTTTCTATCTTGGTAGACAGATTTCCAAAATCAATGCCCGCGTGATTTTTATGTACTGTACGCAGGATAGCTCCTGTCTCGCCATTCACTGATTTTACTACTTTGTTGCAAGGCTTGCCTGCCTGTGCCTGCCTACCTGTAGCGCGATTTCGAAAGAGTATGAAAATTTTTTTAAATTTAATTCGTCAATGAATATTTGAAAACAATTCATTTACGATCGAGAATTAGTTAGAGTTACTCAGAATTCAGGAACATACGTCAGATTTCCGAACAATTAAGAAAATTATTCGATTTTATATATCACTGGGTTGACGAACAAATTGGAATGTTCATTTCATTGGAGTGGCTTTTTTTATAAACAATTAAAAATTCGACTAGTGAAATAGACTGAATTGATTTTCTAATGATTTTCTAATTTCATAATGAAAATAAACTAAAATTTACTATGAGTAAAAATATCGAGGATTCTTCAGAATTCCTGGTAATGTTTTGAAATTCACAAATGATCGGTGTATCTTGAAATATAATTTATTATTTTCGGGCAATAAATGATTGAAAAGCTGTATAATCATCATAAATTACTCATTTCTGCACTGTGAATTCTGAATTTCTCAGTTTTTCAGAAAACTCAAAATTTCAGCTCGAGAATTCATACAATAAGAAATTAAATGTTACAAAAATAGAAGTAAACGATTCGAAGATCGAAGCATACAAATATGGATTCGATGAACGGATGATTTCTTGATATTTGAGATTTTCTTGATGTTCCAACTATAATTTTCCTAACATAAAATATATATATTTGAATCGAATTATCATTCTCAAATCTCTATTGATTTTTATTTCGAATTTGAAAGTTTTCATTTTGTCATTGAATTGAAATACTAATCCAAATTCTTACGGTGTTAACATAGAAAAAATTATAACATTAGAGATATCGAAATCGGAAAACTTAGTATTTTATCTTTGTCACTCCTATACAGTTTAGACCGTAAAAGTGTGACAGCTGCGTAACACCTGAATTTTTTGAAATTGAAAATTACTTCCGAATTTCGTACGAATTCTCTAATTTTGAATTTGAAAGATTGAATTTTGTAATCAGGATTTGTTCTATTTAGAGTTGTAGTGAATTCGTTCGTTTTCGCGATAAAAAAGAGAAAAATGAACTAATTTTAAGATCTTGAATAAACACGTAAAAATTTAACGTATTGAATTATACTCAGTTTTTCTATATTTTGTGAATAAAAAGAAATGTTGATGTATATTTTTTTCTATATATTATTTGTAAATACATATTTTTTCTATAATCATTGAAAAAATTCCAGTTTTTCCTACTGTTTTGCGAACAAAAATTGACCGATTTTTTCACTTATGTAAAATGACCAGTTTTTAATTTAATAAGAGTAAAAAAAATTCTTCTTCCACTAGTGGAAAAATCGATCACTTTTTTTTAACGCAAACCTTTGGGAAAAACTCCCATTTTTTCGAATTCTACAAAAATAGTCGTATGCTTCAGGTTGAAAAAAGCACGATTATTCACCTTGTAGCATAATACACTATTATTATTCTCTCTCGGGAGAACGTGTCTCGTGTTTTGTGAAAAAACGATCGGAATCCATATTTAGCTGCGAGATGTTGATTTACTTGCATTGGCTTACTTGAGCGTTTGTTGATGAAACGATAGCACACAAAATAATAATAACGGACCTTGTGATGCAACATCGAGACGCCGAGAGATTACATTTCGATTATCAAGTCACGTGGCGTGCTACATTTGTTTATTATGCACGATCCCTGATGCAGATATGTGATCCTTTATACCCTTTTGATGCTATTCATTCGCGTTTAAAATTTTTGGGAATAGAAATCTCGCGAATATAAAATCAAGGAATCTGAATTCGAAGATCTGAGACACTGAAAATGTACATATTGTTGAAACTTTTTGAGTATTGAAAATTCAATTTGAAGATTTTGAAGAGTTTATCTGAGATTGAAGAAAGGTGGAAAATTAATTCAAGGCTTATGATGAAAAATGTGTATTTTTTTAATTGCGAAACAAAAATTAAACGTATTGATTGTAAGTTTGAAGAAATTTCAGTTACTGTATTTAAAGAATCAACATTCGAAAGTTGAAGGGATTCCAAATTGAAACTTCGGGAATTTGAGTTTTTTCATATAGAAACTTAGAAATATGAACATTTTGAGGCAACAAGAAATAAAAATGTCCTTGATTTTTTCAGCAAATTGAACAGTTATGAAGTTGGCAAATTTAGGCATTGCAAAACGTTATTTGTAATCCAAATTTGTTGATTAGAAATTTCGAATACTAAAAACTTACAGTCATTACTTATTCAGGAATCCCCAAATTTCAGAGAATTATAAAATTTCATTTTAGTTGAGTTTTCGAAATCTGAGAGTTTCGGAATCCTGGAAATTTTGCGAAGAAAAATATAAGTGAAGATTCAAAACTTCTACAAATACATTGTAATATCAAAATTCACAGACGTAATTGAAGTATGAACATCAGAAAAACTGATAATATTCAACTACTGATAATTAAAAGTTAGAAAATTTGGGTATATTTATCGAAATATCTGAAAATGTCCAAATTTGAATTCGAGAGAGACACGAGTTTCGGAATTCCACAATGTAAATCTAACAGCCTTTGGGAGTCTCAAAAACTTGAAACTGAAGTTCAAATTACCTCAAAAATTTCGAAATTTCAAATTATTCCCATCATTCCAAATATGCGAACAACTATAACTATTCAAACCCAAATAATCAGAGAAATCATGTACATAAAAATAGAAAAAATTGAAAAAATTTTCGTTTTTGAAGCTTTTTTTACCTTCAATGTAAAAAAAGTGGCCCAAAAATGAGTCAGCTCGTTCCAGGTGTTTTTTGTCTTTCTTCCCTTTTCCAACGAGACACTTCCGTTACAACTAATCTGCACCTTCAATATTTCCTTCCATTCCAAGTCTAATGAGCTTTTCTCTCCCGTTTTCGTCGCGGCGCGACACGATAAAAGCGCGCATTAACGCAATTAGCGACTGCTTGCACTGCAAATCCGTTATCCGTTGCAACTTCGTTACGTAACGCGGGGGCTTTCAACTTATACTATGTATAAGCATCTCGCGATTTTCTTCTTGTTAGCGACACTCTCGACTTTTGTGACTCGTCGGCCGTTTCTTCTGCCTGCACTCTGTGTTCGCAACTGCGCGAGCTTGCTTTGTCATTAATTTTGCTTCATTCAATCACGCTGTTCTTTGGCTATAGCAAAATTTATATGCAGCGATTTTCCTGGCGGGAATATTGTTTTTCCGACCAGAAAGCTGTGAAATTCGGTGCTTGAAATATTTGACAAATGGTAATTACGGAAATTACAGAAGGTTTTTGGAATCTATTTTTTTTTTTTTTTTTTATTTTTTTTTTTTTTTCTCGTTTAATTCCAAAATTTTTGTTTTTAATCGAATCTTTCTCGTCGACGCGTGGGTTTTTTTTTTTTTTCTTTCGAGGTAATATTTGAAAATTTTAATGAATATCATCCACTTGAATTGTCTAAGAGTTCTGGTAATTTTGATTGACAAAAAAGAACCACTTATCACAAAATTGGTGGTTTTTCGGAAACTCGTACCAAATTTTGTAATTTCCATTAAAATTGTGAGGTTTGATATTTTCGAATTATAAAACTGAAAAACTTCGAAACGTGAAAATTTCGAATCCAGAATTTTCGAAAATTTCTTATTCCGATTTTGTAAAACTTTGCAAATCTAAAACAATCTGACAATGATAATTAATTAGTAATTAAAATTATAATCCTATTTGCTGAATCCGAATCTTAATACCTAAATTCAAGTTTTTGGATTTCACGAATTTTGAATCAAAAATTTTGATTCCGGCAATGTTCAAATCTTTGGATTTTCGATTCAAAAATTCTACATTACGAATACTTAAAACAAAAATTCAGTTTCGAAATTTTAGAGTTGTAATTCGTGGGTTGAGAACATTTTTGAAAAGATGCCAAATTTTTCCACTGAAGATGGATTTGAAATCTCATCACTCAAATTATGGACTTTAAAAAGTGTTGAGCTTCATTTTAAATTCTGAAGTGTTTTGAAATTTAAAATGCCGCACAAAAGGTGCTTGCAAATTTCTCCCCTCGCATTCAATCATGCTCGCGTACGAGGAATCTCGAACAAGAAAAAAAGTTCTCACCAATAACAATCTTCATTGGTTTGAGAAATTGGAAATTATTGTTCGAAAACGTGATACCGGCGCCTCGCGAGTTTTAAAAAAGTCTAAAATTAACTACCTCGTGTCAAAGCATCTTTTACGAAAATAAAACATTTTCAGACGTCCCAAACTTGCGGGTGTTGCTCTAGTCTCTCGTGAATTTTGGTCTTGCGTTGTATCAAGTTTCGTAATATCGTAAATTCGATTATTATTCAACTGAGAGATAAACTGTAGTCATACGACTATAAATTTCACCGAAAAAAACAATTTGAATTCCAGAATTAATAATAATAAATCAATAAGGTTTTCCAATTCAAAAATTATATAGTTTTGCAAATATTAAATTTGTAAAGAACACGTATGGAACTGTTGATTGGTAGTTTCTCGTTTTTATAAGTTTTCGATTTCAATCATCTTTTGAGAACATTTTCGAGGTGAAAATTTTGATTCCTCAGGCTTAAAGATTTTGTTGTTGCGGCATTGTCAAAATTATGAGTCTAGATCGGCATTTTTTATAACTTACTTAAACAATTTTCAGATTTTGAAGTCTCTAAATTCGAATTCTCAAGTGTCAAAATTTTGATTTTTCCAAGTTGTGCTGTCGGGCACAATTTTTTTAATGCCTGGTACATAAACTTTTCAATTTCAATTTTTTGTTCGAATTTTCAAATATTCCCTAAATCTGAATTTTTGAAATTTGACCACATTTTCCAATCACGATTTCCTTACACGTTAAAATATTTGAATTTGAATTCACGAACTCTTGCATACTTCACCACGCATTCCGAAATTCCCAGATCTCCGAATTTTCATAATTCGTGAACATTGCGGTAAATGATATGAAAGTTCAGGAATGCGGTTGTATATTTTTCGATATTTGAGTGGTGAAAAGAGAGAAGAAATAAGCCGACGAAAAGCCGCCGTACATCGAGCGAGAGCGAAGGCCGGTTATTTTCGATTCGCCGATGAAAGCATGACGAAAGCGTCGATACGGGATAATGCTTTTTGCAGGATCTCGCTATTATAACTACACTCGTTGCAACTGCAAGTTCAAAATTCAAAAAATTGGAGGCAAAATCCCAAAAAATTAAGTGCGACGAGGGAATTCCCAAAAAAGTCGTATTAGACTCCAGCAATCCGCAAGCACCCTAATAGACTTGTTTACGCAAAGTTTACTGCGACCCCAAATTGATGTAAATTTTATGTACACAGTTTACGTGAATTTCAATCACACAATTTACACGAATGTCAGAAAGCACTAAATTGTTATTTGCAAATTTGAACACGTTCGTAAATTTCTCTAAACGGAAATTCAGGGACGTATTTAGTTTAAACTATGAATAATTTACGAATAATGTTTTATTATTTTTAATATTTATTCGAAAATAATTAAATAGTGATTATTAAATTTATTCGGAATATATATTCAAGTAATATTTTTTGAATAAATTATGAATAATGTCGAATTTTCGATATGATCCAAGTCAACATAGGAATGGAAATTGTCGTATGTTCGATTTATTATATTTTTGGTATTAATACATATTTTATGGAAACCATATGAAATCATGCGAAAACTATATCAAATCTTATAAAATCTCACAGAATCGTGTTTTCCTCAAAAAGCTCAAATAAGTTTTTACCTCTCGTAACTCTGAACCTTATAAGATTCCCAAAAACCTTACAAAGTGTCTTATAAGAAACAAAGCATTTCCTAAAGAATTTATGGAATCCCATGAAGTTTTTGGGAACTTCATAATGTCCATAAGACAAGCACGTAGCCACGGAGGGGGCTGAGAGGCTGAAGCCCTCTTTGAAATTCTGGAAAATTTGAAAAATCCAACACATTGCAGAAAAGTATATTCTGAAAAAAAAAGTAAAACAATACTGATTTTCACAAGTGTCAAAGTTTTCGAGGAACTAGATAATTTTGAACATTTTCAGTATTCCAAGATTTTTGACAATTTTGGAAATTTTCAAAGTTTAGAGTATTTCGAGAATTTTACAAGTTTTTATAAGTTTGAAAATATTCGAAATTTCAAAAATTTTGAAAAATTCGAAGTTCTAAAAAACTTACAACAATTCTGGAAATTCACAATATTTTCATAATTCTTGAATTTACCTCGGAATTTACGAGAATTTTACGAATTTCTAACATTTTGAGAAACTTAATAATTCGGAATACTTTTGACATTTCGAGATTTTTGACAATTTTGAGAATTTTCAAAGTTTGAAGTATTTTGAAAACTTTGGAAGTTGTAATTTTGGAAAGTTCGAGAATTGTAAAATTTGGGTAAATTTCAGAAATTTGTGAATGTTCCAAAAAATCTGAAAATTCACGATATTTCCATAATTACTGAAATTACGAAAATTTTACAGATTCTTCACATTATTTCTAGAAACTTGATAATTCGTAACATTTCAAGTTTTCCAACAATTTAGAGAATTTCGAAAGTATTTAGTATTTTGACAATTTTCAGAATTGAAAATTTTTTAGAAATTCCGGAGTTTCAATAAAGTTTCGAAAATCTTGAGAATGAAGGCAGTTCTCGGAAGTTTTGAAAATTTCAAAATTTTACGAATTTATAAAATTTCAAAAAACTTTTGTTTAGTTGGAACATTTTGAATATATTTCAAAAATTTTGACTATTGTGATGAATTTCAGAGTCTAGAGGATTTAGAAAATTTCAGAGGTTTCAGAAACACTTATGAAAATTCTGAGAATTTACGAAATTTTCATAATTCTCTAATAAAATTGTACTTTTTAAATTTGTTGAATTAATTTCGAGTAAAAATCACCTTACCCCCCCCCCCCTCGAACGAAATTTCTGGTTACGTCCTTGCCATAAGATATTTTGTTCTTTTGATTAAAATTCCCGACGACGGCTAAATCGACATGCGATCGATCCGCTGGCCCAAATACTTTCATTCCTTTTCTTTCAACCATCCCAAAAACTTTCCTGACTCACTGAATAATAAAACGAGGAAAATGTGTTGCAGGATCATCGTCGACGTCGAATTGGTGAGTTTAGGGGAGGAATCGGCGGCGGCGGGGGAGGAGGAGGAGGATGAAAGAGCGTCCGGAGGAATCCGGGCGCTTTTGCTGAGGAGCGCTATCAATAGGCACGGAAGTGGACGAGGGAGAGGAGGCTCGACGAAGCGGATTGCTGCTGCTCCGTGCGATCGAGCGATACCAAAATGCAGCCGACATCGCAGCAGCAGCAGCAGCAGCAGCAACAACAGCAACAGCAATCGGCAACGAACGGGGTCGCCGGGGGCGCCCAAGGTTCGTCCCAGCAGAATCAGGGGGGCTCTGCGGCTTTGAATGGGGGCAGGTTCGACTTCGACGACGGGGGCACCTACTGCGGGGGCTGGGAGGATGGCAAGGCCCACGGCCACGGGGTCTGCACGGGACCCAAGGGCCAGGGCGCCTACTCCGGCAGCTGGCACTACGGCTTCGAGGTTTCCGGCGTCTACACTTGGCCCAGGTCTCCCTATTTTCTTTAATAACATGCGCGGCTTCTTCTACTTCTTTTGCGGGTGCAAATGACTTTTTTACGCGTATTTCTTATTTGCTGGAAGTGACTGTTTCAGTCATCCAAAAATTTTCGAAAAGTTTGAGAATTTTCGAAATATTCAAAAATTTCAAAGATTTTGAAAATTTTTGAAAATTTCCTATTTTTTCCGAATTTTTTATTATTTTAGACATTTTTCGGCATTTTAAAATTTTTCGAAATTTTTGATATCTTCGGAAATTTTGGTAATTTTTGGAAATTTTTAGAATTTTAAAACTTTTCAGAATT
>JAPYZK010006142.1:0-40404 GCA_030522785.1 Platygaster equestris
TTCATGGAACGGATGAAAAACAATGGAAAATTATAGAAAATGATCAAAATTTATAAGGAATGATAGGAAACGATAGGAATTCATGGGAAGTGATGAGAATCTATGAGAGTTGATGGTAATCGATGTTAACGAATCGGAATTGACGAAAATCAATAGAAATACGTAGGAAATAATGGAAATTCATAGTCATTAATGGAAATCGATGGGAAATAATAGAAAATGATGAGAATCAATGAAAACTAATGGGAAATGATCCAAATTAATTGGAAATAAGAGTAGGAATCAATGGAAAATAATGAGTATTCATGACAAATGATGAGAATCCATGGGCATTTATGAAAATTAATGGAAATATATAGGAAATGATGGGAATTCATGGGAAGTAATAGAATTCGATGAGAGTTGATGAAAAATTACGGAAATTCATGAGGAATGATAGGAAATGATGGGAATTCATGAGAAATGATGAGAATCTATGGGAATTGATAGGAATTGATGAAAATTAATGGGAACTGATAGAAAATGATAAAATTGATGGTAAATAATGAGAATTCATGAAAAATGATAAGAATTCATGGGAAATGATAGGAAATGATAAGAATCTATGGGAATTGATAGTTACCGATGGCAATGAATAGAAATTAATGTGAAATTATAAAAATTGATGGGAAATGATATAAATCAATATGAATTTACGGGAACTGATAAAAATCAATGGAATATGATACGAATATATAGTTATTGATGGTAATCAATGGGAAATGATACGAATCTATGGGAACTGATGATAAATAATGGTAATTCATGGGAAATTATAGGAAATAATGGAAATTAATACCAAATAATGGCAATTGATGGAAATCTGTAAAAACTAATAGAAAATTGACTGAATTTGCGGGAGGGACGGGGGCGCCGCTTCATGTTTTTTCATAATGTAGGGAGATATGCATACCAACGCAAGTGTGAATGCCGGCACTAAAAGGAACATAGGCGTAGGGGTGCCTGCCTTTGATATTTTCGGGCAAAAATCGGTCGGGCTGGAATTCCAGTGGCTTCGGCCAATATTTCTCGTTCCGGTGAAGATCATAAATGTGTATAATGGTCATAACTCCCGCTGGCACGGTACAGTTTTCTAGAATTGAACGGATCTATGCAATAACCGATTACGCACTCGAGGAATCCTTTAGCGCGCAATCGGTTATTGCATAGAGCTGTTTAATTATCATAAATCGTGAGAATTATTACTTAATACAAAAAAGGAATGACGGACATAAAATTTATGATCCAAAGTCATCAAAAATCATTATTCTACGAATGCTCAAACATTTGATACAATAATATCAGCAGAGTATGATGTATGCTGGAAAAACGTGACAGTGTTCGACTTATATGAGTTGATAAGAGGCTATGAGCAATTTATGGTATTTTTGGCAAATTTATCAGATGAAGAATGAGAACTTACCGAGTTCTACATCGGAATCGATTCGCCTCATTATAAGCGGCGCGCTTGGAAACAATCGTAAAGTTTCTTTGATGCATCGCTCTAGATAATTTAGTTTGGATAATTCGAGCATGCTGAGTTTTCCATCACTTTCTTTCCAAATTTGGTCGATTTCTTTTCTTGCGCAAGACTGTAACACGCGAACTCTTATATTTTTGCGGTTTTCTCGTGCAGAGATTGGGGAAAGTGGGGACGAAATGAAATATGAAAATGAGAAGAAAAAGAAAAAGCTATTGCTGTGAACAAACTATTTATCACGCACAATAATGGCAATTTACATTATTCATCATCATAGCAAAATGAGTGAGTTATCTAGATTTCGTGAGTTATAGTACGGAGAAAGTCGGGAGTATAAGCGACTGTCGGGTGAGTGCTTCCCTCGCTACGCTCGGGAAGCAAACTTCACCCTCGGTTGCATTTGGTGACTTTCAGCCCTCGTTATGCAAATAGCTATTAACAACGCATCACTGAAAATCACATAACCTGTAATTGAGAAAATTGGGTTCTTGCATTAATTTAGGCGGGTTACATTGTTTTTCACAAAAATGGACTATTCATTTATATTGGTTTGGAAAATTTATCGATTATATCATATAATATATCGATAATATATCGATAATTATCAGTCGAATTAGGGAATTATATTGAAAAGTTTGAACTTGTGAGTTTTGTCACGGAAAAATACATAAAATTTTCGAAAATTTTGAATTTGAAAACGGATTGGCTTTTCGATATTAAACCTTCAAAATAGGTCAAGAAAAAGAATTTTCAGGCTTCTTAAAAGATCGTCAAAAATTTGAAAGTTGTTAATGACTTCGCAGAAAGGGGAATTGCGTTGGTTCAAGAGTTCAATGCGATTCTTCGATTCTTACAAAAGACGAAAAGCATAAGCAAACAGTTTTACCTGAAGTTCAAAAACATCGAAAAAATATTGCTATAATTGATGCGATCAACAAAAAATTGACATAGTTGCATCTGATACAGTTATCAACTAAAACATGAGTTTGTGACTAGAAACTGGATGATGTTCAGTGCACATTGTTTGGAATTGTTATATCATCGTATGAAGCAAGGAAATTGTGTAATATTGTAAGCGGAAATTGTTCGAAATATAGCATTATTATGAGGTTAATTTCTTAAAATTCTTTTGGTTTCAATCTGTTTGTAAATGCAATACGAGACAATCTACACAAACGTGGAAAACAGTATAGTTGCCACAACTATACAAAAGGTAACATTTGTGCCAGTCATTTTTATGATCGGAGCAACCAGAATTGCAGTTGCGGCAATCTTCTTGAATATAAATGCATAAGAGTATCTAGTACTCACACCACAGTCAACAGTAGGTATGGACACCTTGGATATAGTTGTACTAACTATGTACATGGTGACAGAAAATTGTACTCATTATATGGTCAAGGCAACCACAGAAACTCCCTTGCACTTGAATTAACGGAAAAACCATTATTTTTTCAATTACAGGTTATGTGATTTTCAGTGATGCGTTGTTAAAATGCATTTGCAGCGAGAAATACACCGACGTGAAAGCTTTTCATGCTCGAAGTGTGTTGTTGGATTGCTTACGTGTGATTCCAAAGCGAAACTGTGCCACAAATTACTGGCGCTTCAATGTTATTGTCTAAACACTTGTTGTTACTGATAGTATGTAACAAAATGAAAATTTTTCCTTTAGAAAATTGATTTTTCAACTAGATTTATGGAAAGTACATAGACAAACAATAATTCCCTCAACATTTCATACTCTTATCATAAAAACTTCTAAAGTTATGCGATTTTCAGCATTTAAAGAATTTCGTTATTTTTGCACCGAAAATACCGAATATCTCTGGTAGCGACCTCTAAAAATTGTTCGATTCCGCTCAAATTTTCAGGAAAAATTTTTTTTTAGGTGAACTTCGATATTCTGGGGCGTCATGGAGGAAATAAAATAAAAAAGTTTTGTTGAATCACCCTAATCTACAGTGCTGAATGCGGGAAAAGAAATATTTTAGTATGCGAAAAAAAATCACAAAGCACAATTGTCCCGCTTTGCCCCATGTTCCCCTATATTGTCAAATCTTGGAAAACTTCAGAATTTCATTATCCTTCGAAAACTGGAAATACCATATATCTCTAAAACTTGAAAAATTTTATCTCTCATATATTTTTGATAACTCGAAATGCGATATGTATATAGTTTTTCTAAATAATCAAAATTTGAATACCTTCCAAATCTCCGAAGGTTCGAAATTACCAGAAATTCAAACGTTTTGCAATTTTACAAGTCCCGAACTTCTAAATTAGATAACGTTGTGTTTTGTTCAAAATGATGATGTCTCCAGAATTCGAAATCTTATGCTAAATGTCACAATTTCAAACATTTGAGAAGTTCGAAAGCATATAAACTTCAAGAAACCAAAATTTTTTACAGAAATTTGTAAAAGTTTTTTATAGAAACAAAAGTACACATCCTTGTTCAAAATCTTGGCTACCCTTACGAAAATTCCCTTCAACTTAACGGTCAACCCTAAACTTTTAGGGTTAACCCGCAACTTGTAGGCTTAACTCTCAACTTGAGAAATGTAAGCGTCTTATAAGATTCTTACGAGTATCTCATAAGATTCTGAAATAGTCAAACTTATGAGAACCTCGAAAAATTCTTATAATTGCCTTATAAGATTCTCACGAATGTCTTTTAAGATTTTGATGAGGTCGAATTTATGAATAACATACGGAATTCTTCAAAATATTTGAGTATCTCCTGTGATTCCTATATTATTATTATGAGTGTCTTCTAAGGCACTTATGAGTATCTCATAAGATTTTGATAACGTGTAACATATAAGCAACTTTTAAGTTCTTGAAAGTGTCTCATATAATCCTTGCGAGTACCTTAAGTACCTTATACAATTTTAATAAGGTTGAACTTATAACTGAATTATGAAATTCTGACAAATGATTTATAAGGTTCTTTCGAGTGTCTTATAAGATTTTTATGAGGTCGAATTTATGGAAAGCTTATAAACTTTCTGTACAATGTTTATAAGTATCTCCTTAAAGATTCCTATACTATTTCTATGAGTGTCTCATAAGATTCTTATATTATTCTTGTAAGTGTCTCATAAGATTTTTTCGAGAACCTTACAGAATTTTAATAAGGTCGAACTTATAAGTAACTTATAAAATTCTTACAAGTGTATTATAAGATTCTTACAAGTGTCTTGAAAGGTTTTGATGAGGTTGAATCTCTGAAGAACCTATAAAATTCTTATAAAATGTTTTGGAGTGTCTTCTAAGATACCCATATTATTCTTATAAGTGCCTTATAAGATTCTTACGAGTACCTCAAAGAATTGTGATGAGATCAAACTTATGAGTAACTTACAAAATTCTTATAAGTGTTTCATAAGATTCTTTCGAGTGTATCTTATAAGATTTTGATAAGGCCGAATTTATAAACAACTCATGAAATTCTTATAAAATGTTCATAAATATCTCCTAAGATTCTCATATTATTCTAAAAAGTGTCTTACAAGATTCTTACGAGTACTTAAAAAAAATTCGATTAGGTCGAACTGATAAGTGACTTATGAAATTCTTACTAGTGTTTTACCAGTGTCTTAAGAGATTCAGATAAGGTCGAACATATGAAAAACATATGAACTTCTTATAAAATGTTCTAGAGTATCTCCTAAGACTCCTATATTATTCTTATGAGTGTCTTATAAGATTATTACGAGTACCTCAAAGAATTTTTGTGAGGTCGAACTTATGAGTAACTTATAATTCTTTCAAAAGTGTCTTATAAGATTCTTACGAGTGTCTGAAAAGATTCTGATGCGGTCGAACTCATAAACAACTTATAGAATTATTATAAAATTTTCTTGAATATCTCCTAAGATTACTATATTATTCTTATTAGTGTCTTATAAGATTCTTACGAGTACTTTAAAGAATTTCGATAAGGTAGCACTTATTTGTAACTTATAAAATTCTTGCCAGTGTTTTATAAGATTCTTACGAGAGTCTTGAAAGATTTTGATAAGGTCGAATTCATGAAAAACTCATAAAATTCTTACGAAATTTCTATAAATATCTTCTAAGATTCCTATATTATTCTTTTGAGAATCTCATAAGATTCTTACGAGTACCTTAAAGAATTTTTATAAGGTCGAACTAATAAGTAACTTATAAAACTCGTACAAGTGTTTCATGAGATTCTTTCGAGTGTCTTATAAGATTTTGATAAGATTGAACTTATAAACAACTTATAAAATTCTCATAACGTTTTTGTAAGTTTCTCCTGAGCTTCCTATATTATTCTTATAAGTGTCTTATATGGCTCTTACTTGTATTTGATAGAATTTTGATGAGTTCCAACCTATAAGCAACTTGAGGATTAACCCTCAACTTTCAGGGTTAACCCTCAATATTCAGGGTTAATCCTTGAGTTGAGTTGTCGAAATAATTTTGAAATTCGAGGGTTCACCTTCAAGCTAAGGGGAATTTTCGTAAGGATACGCCCTTGAAATTGCTCCCTTAACACCAAAAACAATGTAAATAGTTAATGGAATGCTCACTTGGGCGTCGAGATTTTCAGCAAATAGCATTAAAGAATACGTTAAGCCTATTGCCGTCGTATCGTAGCCCTTGAAGAAAAATATATATAAAGTTAAAACAATAATTTTGATTTTTTCTGTCTTATAAACATGGGTTTTGAGAGAAATTACCCCGATGATGATAGAAGTAGTTTCTTCTAAAATCCCTTCATGGTCGATTAAGTTGCCTTTTTCAGCCGCGATCAAAATATCCAACATTCCCATTTTATTGTTTTCTGTAAAGAAATAGTCATTTGTGTAACTTGGGCTGAAAACAAGGTATTGCACCCGAGTGATAATGTCCCTGCCCGAGCCCTAGGCGAGGGCTGAAAATAGAGTCTTTGCAACGACAAAAAAAATCTATTTTTTTTTTTCAAATTTGGATTAGAGAATATCGTGGATTTTTGGTTTTTTCATTGCTAAATTTGAATAATAATCGATTCAATATTGCAATTTTGAACCCAGCCGTCAGGGGCGGACGCAGAAAAAATTTTCGGGATAGATTTTCGAAAAAAATGTTTCTTAGTTTTCGAAATTCCTGGAATTTCTAATAATCTAATAATTTCTAGACGAAAAATTCCCTTCGAAAGGACTGGAAACGTGACGAAGAAAGCGGAGTGAAGCGAAGGAAGGAGATGGAGTATGGGGGGTATAGGGGATAGGGAGCATGGGCGCGAGGGGCAAGGGAGAGGGGAAGAAGGTATCGCCAGCGCGACTGCGAGTGTGTGAGTCGTCGCCCGGAAGGTGAAAAATCTCTCAATAGCCCGGGATACGGAGTGCCATACCCCTGGGCAAAACCTCCACCGCTGTCGCCACGCGCATCCCCTCGATGTTGCCATGCAAGACCCCCATCATTGCCGCGCGCGTCTCCCACTGTCGCCACGCGCATCCCCACCACTACTTCGCGCACCACCCACCACTACCTCTCGCACCCCCCACCACTTTCGCGCGCTTTCCCTACCGCGAACGGGGCATAAAAAGAGGCTCCCGTGCCGCAGAGCCGGCGCAAAAAGAAAGGTTTTTATAAATTTTTCCTTGGAAATAACAAATATAGGCAAGTAAAATGCGAATCATATCTCCAAAAACGACAGAAACTACCAACTAAAGACCACGCTAGAGTTGTAAAACGGGTATAGCGTCAATAATGTACAAATGTAACAAATGAAAATAAATACTGATATAAAGCTAAAAAAAGCGGAGCCGGCGGAGCGTCAGTTTTAGTTCCCCCGTCGGTATAGCCCTTATAGGCTCCGGGTGTGGTAGGATCCCATCGTGCAGCGCTTGTAGGCTCCGGAAGTTAGTGTAGATCACCCGTCGGTAAAGCCCTGGTCGGCTCCGGGTGTTTTAGGGGTGATTCCCGTCGTGTAGCCCTCATAGGCTCCGGGAGTGGCGAAAAAACAGTAACCCGTAGGTGAAGCCCTCATAGGCTCCGGGTGTCTTAGGTTAGGATCCCGTCGTGCAGCCCTTATAGGCTCCGGTGCTACAAAATAGGGACCCGTCGGTGTAGCCCTCGTAGGCTCCGGGTGTTTCAGGCCAGGAACCCGTCGCGTAGCCCTTATAGGCTCCGGGTACTCCCCCAGGTATACATTTCCCAGGCACCGGTGTTAGACCCCTTGTAAAACCCCCCAGGTACGGCTTCGGCTTCCAGGAGGGCGCCGTGCGTCGACAGGACTGCAACTCGCTGCACCTGAGGACCGGGGATCTCGCCGTCGACGCGGAAAACGACGCTTAGCCGCCTTACCTCTCTTATTTTTGTCCAGGAAAAACTACCCCTACGAGGGGAGATGTAATTACCGCCTAAGGCCATTTGCATTATACATAAATAAACACGTCTCAGTTCAGAAAGAACTAAAGTCTTTTAATTGACAGAAGCCTACCCAATTGTTGTCGACGTATATTAACAAGTTTTATTAGAGATATATGAGAATTTTCATTCTCAGAGTTTTCAAAACTTCTTGAAATATCGGAAATTACCGGAATTGTTGAGATTCTTAAAATTGTCTAAATTCTTTGGACTTTAAAAATTTACGAAATACTTCAAACTTTGATAATTCGCGAAGTTGTTGAAAATCTTAAAATGTACAAAATGTTCAAGATTATGGAGTTTCTTGAAGTTCCCAAAATTCGTAAATGTTTTGAATTTTCAATAATTATGAATGTGTTGTAAATTTGCAGGATTACTGAAATTTCTTCAAACCTCTGAAGTTTCTATAATTTTCGTAATTCTGAAAATTTTGAAATTTCCAAAAACTTGAGAAATTTTCGAAATACTATGAAATTCAAAATTCATCAGAATAGTGGGTAATCTTGGAATGCGTTGAAAATTTTCCAACCAAACAAAAGTTTTTTGAAATTTTAGAAACTCGTAGAATTTTCGAAATCTTAAAGAATTTTGAAAACTGCCTTAATTTTCGAAATTTTAGAAACTTGTAAAGCTTCGAAATTTCCAAAATTTTTAGAATTTCAAGAATTGCCGAAATACGAAAAACTTCCGAAATTCTCTGAATTATTAAAAAAATTAAAATGTCCCCAATTATCAAGTTTCTCGAAATGTACATAATTCGTGAAATTTTCGCAATTCCGAGAATTATGAAAATATTGTAAATTTCCAGAATTTTTGAAACTTTCACATATCTTGAAAATGTACGGAAATTCTTAAAATTTCAAAATTTCCTATACCTCCCAAAATCCTCGAAATACTTCGAACTTTGAAAATGCTCAAAATTGTCTAAAATCTTGGAATGTTAAAAATATTTCGAATTAATAAATTTCTGGAAATGTGACGAATTCGTAGAATTTTAGTGATTTCAAGAATTATGAGAATATTGTTAATTTCTAGAACTTTCAAAACTTTTGAAATTCACTGACATTTACGAAACTTTTGAAATTTTTGATGTTTTCAACATCCCAATAACTTCAAAAATACTCAAACTATTTCAAACTTTCGAAATTCTCTAAATCGTTACAAATATTGAAATGTTCCGAATTGTTAAGTTTCTCGAAATGTGAAGAATTCGTAAAATTTCCGCAATTCAAAGAATTATGAAAACATTGTGATTTTCCAGAATTTTTGAAACTTTTACAAATCTCCAAAATTTATGGAAATTTTTGAATTCACGAAATTTGAAAACTTCCTAAAACTCCCAAAATCCACGAAATACTTCAAATTTCAAAAATTCGCGCAATTGTGAAAAATTTGAAAATGTTAAGAATATGCAGAATTATTAAGTTTATTGAAATATTACGAATTCATCAAATTTTCGTTACTCCAAGAATTATAAAAATATTTTGAGTTTTCAGAATTTCCAAAACTTTTACAACTTCAAAATTTTCAAACATTTCGAAATTCTGAAATTTGTCAAATTTGTAGAAACTTACAAAATTCTCGAAATCCTCTACACTCCGAAAATTCCCAAAATTGTTAAGAATCTTGAAATACCTAAAATATTTAAAATTATCAAGTTTCTCGAAAACTTTGACGCTTGTGAAAATCAGAATTGTTGAACTATATTTTTTTTCAAAATTATACCTTTTTGCAATGTGCTAGATTTGCAAAATTTTCCAGAATTTCAGAGGAGGCTTCAGCCTTCTCAGCCCTAGCTCTCCCTGGCTACGTGCTGAAAAATCCTAATTTCTGATACACTCGAGCACAAAGACAATTTCATATATTCAACCACTCCTTTTTCCATGTATCAATACATACGAAAATCTTTTGCGTAGCTACTGGAAGTTTCTTCGCCATTACTATTTTCCATATCCTTCAAGTATTTGTACCCAGTTTGATCATGATATCTTCTTCTTGCTTCTATCATCTATATATGTCATTCTATTCTTTAATAATGCATTTGAGTTGATTATGATCGAAATTTTTTTTCATCAACTTGACAATGATAACAGTTACGTATTGAAAGATTTTAGGATGATAATGCAATGTACATCAGGATACATTCGATTTAACGATGATTTTTGAATGATCTCTAAATGATCTTCGTGCTCTGTTATAAGAATTTCACTTGTCTCACTTTGGTGGCAAATTTGTTCGTGACTCTCAAGGCTTTTTTCTGTTTAGAAGCCGAAGGCGTTAGTGAAAATAGAAAGTCGGACATTTCCCAAGGTCGCGTAAGCCTGAAATAATTAATAATATCGGTAGCGACGATGATTTTTCATCTGATGAATTCGACTAATGCCTGATGAGTTGACTGTGAAAATGTAGCCTTTTTTTTTGTCTTTGCCGCACCTGTGAACACCGATTTGAATGGCAGTATCAACGGCTTCAATGTATTCCGCTAAACTTTTTTGATCTATTTTTTCCATCGAGGAACCCATCGATGTCTCTGAATTTTGTTGAAAAATCATTAGGTTTATTATTTTATCCGACCCACGGGGATATGTAGTTTCGGGGATCTGCTAAAAGTGGGAGGAATAATGAATAACCTAATTGTTGACGTACAGCGGGAGAGAAATACCAACCCATGGGAGAAGTCAATCCAACCTGATTAACTACTTCTCCCACGGGTTGATTTACTTCTCCCACAGGTTGGTCAAGCGAACGTTTATGCAAATTTTGGGGATATTGCGACTTATAAATTACTTTAATGTTGTTCTCAAATTGTTGAGTTGTCATCTTTACATCGTTTTCAAACAGCAATATAACGATTTGTGAACGAAACGGAGTCATATTTTAAACATCAACGCCATCTTGCTCCAGCGATAAGGGAAACAAGATGGCGGACGAGCGACTTGACATATATCGAAACGTTAAACTCCTTAACCCTAACCTCAAAATTACAAAACAATGTATTGCTATTTGCTGCAACGCTTTTGTTGTTGTTTACGAAAGTGTCGAATACAGTCGTAATCAATCCTAGAAAAAATTAAAACGACGAGTTTTCGACGTCCGGAAGTACGTAACAAAGCTCTAAGGGCGATTGTTGCGTCAATCAATCAGGTCAATCAACCAATCGTCCGTCAATCAATCAGGTCATCAATCAATCGTCCTTTCTCAGCGGGCCCCGAAATCACATATTCCTTGCAGTTGTTGAATAAAGTATTATGTGCGACTATTGGTCGACGGAGAATATTACACTCGCGTGTTATTGCACTCGCTACGCTCGTGCAGCAATTTCCCGCTTATGGAATCTTCTCCTTCTCTCACTAGTAGCAAAATGTACTATTGTTGACTAGTAAGATACCATTGACCATTTGTGTCTTATATGTTTCATAAACTGTAATAACTGACTTCAGAATCATAATATGTAATGAAATTCGGAAAGAATGGTATCTGATAATTATCTATATTTTGTATTCAATTCATCTTAGGCGTAGCCAAAGTTTCTATCAGAAAGGGTCATTTTCCTTTCTGTACAAAAATTAAATACATTCATTTACAACATTTCAGAATTTCTGAGTTTCATACACTTGGATGAAATAATTAAGTGTTTGGAATTTGGGAAATTCGCAAGACTTCAAGTTCTGGTCAATTTGGAATTCTTTTAATTCCGAAGTTCACTCATTTCGAAGTTCGGAAGTCGTAAAGTTTCAGAATGTTCTGAATGTCTGAAAGTTTTGAAGCTTTCACAATTTCGAAAGAACTGGAATTTCAAAGTTCCGAAAAATTATGAGGTTTGAAAAGCTTAGGGAATTTTAAGCGATCGAAATTCAAAAGTTTTTAAGAAATTCGGAAATTTTAAAAGTTTTATATCTTCGAAGCTTCGAAAATCTAAGGTCTATCGAAGTTTTGGATGCATCGAATTTCGAAGAAACTGGAAATTTTTGAGTCCTAGAAATATTGTTTTTTCTTTCTATTCAAATACGGGGAATTCGAAATTGGCTACGCCTTTGTAATTATTCACAAGTGATTATTTTTAATGAAACACTCTTTTACTTCCGCAGTTTGAATTCATTAGAATATTAACCGTAGACAACTTTGAGCATGTGTTTGGCAAACCACGATTCCATAGGCTTTGTCACTTGGCCCTTGCCTCTGGCAGCTTCTTCTTTTAACGAAGTTATCATTCTTTCAGCTTCTTCCACAGCCATTTGCATGTTCTTTTGCAAGATGTTGACATGAAAAACCGGTGTCAGTAATTTTTTCCGATTTTGCCATTTTTTACCTGTGTTTAGATTTATTATAACTCTTTTATCGTTCGTCTCGTATAATTACACAGAGAAAACATTATATTCAGCCCAACAGCGAAAAATCGTACTATTTGGATACGTCATATTTTTCTGAATGGTGGAAAGATTTCATAAATTACGAAAAATTCTTTTCTGCAAGTATTTCCGTTACTTTCGCGTTACTCATTCTTATTTATTGGGAATTTTGGACGTTTTGCAGAATTTTGGAGTTTTGAAGAACATAAATTTCTGAAGTTCGAGAGTTTCGAAATTTGGGGATTTCGAGTTGTATTGAAGGCTTGCAGAATCATTAAGCTTGAAAGTTTCAAAATTGTCAGAAATATCGAAGATTTGGATGAAGTTTTGAAGAATTTCGACGTTCCGAAGAATTTTGGAGGTTTGGAATAAAATTAGACAGTTTCGGCATTTCTCAAGTTTCAGATTTTCCAAGAGTTTTCAATTTTGATGAATTTTGGAGATTTGACAAATTTTAAAGTTATCAACTTCAGGAGTTTTATATGTTTTAGACATTTTGAAAATTTCGGAGAGTTTTGAAGAATTTGGAGCTAAAAATCTTAGAGTTATTAATTCTATAAATTTTGGTGAAATTTGAAGCTTTGGATTCTCGAGATTTTTGAGTTCTAACGACTTCGAAAGATATTTTAAGTTTTTTCAAATTTCGTAGTTTTGGGGTTTCTCAAGTTTCAGATTGTTAAAGAGTTTCAAAAAGTTCTAAAGTTCTATGGCTTGGAAGTTTTGGAATTTTGAAATTTTGAAGATGTTTCAAAGTTTTTGAAATTTGAAACTTTCTAAAGTTTTAAGATTTTGAATTTCTGACGAATTAAAGGACTTTGGGAGTATTGAAGTATTTTGTAATTGTCAAGTTTCGGAATTCTTACAAGTTGTAAAAATTTTAAACGTTTTGAAGTATTTTGAAATATTCGACTTTTGAAATGAAAAAGTTTAAGAGAATCTTTGAATTTTCTAGCTTTGCCATTTCAATTTTGTGACGAATTTTAATGAATTTTAAAGTTTTCAACAGTTTCAAAGTTCTGAAGTTCGAGAGTTTCGAAATTAGGGAATTTTTAGGTGTAATAAAGTTACGCAGAATCAGAAGTTAAAAATATTGTATATTTCGAAAAATATCAAGTATGTGGACTTCCGGAATTCAGGTGTTTTTAAAAATTTTGAAAATTTTTGGGGTTTTTAACATCAGAAAGTTCTAGAATTTATTAATTTTCAGATTTTTCGGTAGTATTCCAGAGTTTTCAAGTTTCATGGGTTGAAACTTTCGGAATTTCGTAAGTTTTAGGATGTTTTAAAGTTTTTGAAATTGCAAACGTTCCCCTGCTGGGTCATTAGCAAGGTTGTGCAATAATATAACATTGCATATCATTACATTACCATTGCAGCGATCAGAATCTTTCAAGTATAGTGAATTAGAAATTACAATTTAGAAAATGGTGAAAAAATTCAGGAATTGTGAAGAAACTTCAACAGTTTTCAACAATCATGTGCACGAAAATTCCGAAAATTTTCAGAAATGTTAGAAGCTTTTAAGAATGATATGATTTCTCAATGTTACCGAAAACTTGAACATACATTTTGGAAATTCTAAACAATTCCGACAATTTTTGAAAATTACAACCATTTTCAAAACTTTAGAAAAGTTCTAAAAATTCCAAAAAATTGAAAACGTTCCAACACTTTTCAAAATTAACATAATTTAAGAAAATTCTCTAGAACTTCAAAAATTTTCAACAATTGCGGAAATTTTTAGTTCTCAAAAATTTGGGAATCTGAAAAAATTTTAAATATTTTCAAGACTTTGGACAATTTTACAAATTTGGAGAAAATTCCAGCAATCCCCAAAAATTACGTTATTTCCAAAATCTTTAACAATTTCCAACAATTTTGGAAATTTTGAAGAATTTCGAAAATTCTAAAAAATTCCGGAAAATTTCGAAAATTTAATATTTTGAAAAATTTCAACAGTTTCCAAAAATTAAAGAATTTCCGGAAAATTTCCGAAACTTGAAGAATTTTCCACAATTTTAGAAATTTTGAAAAGGTGTAAAAATTCTCAAAAATTTCGGAAATTTGCTGAAATTTCAACCATTTTCAGAACTTCAGAAAATTTTTGAAAATTCCATAAAGTTGAAAAAATTCCAACACTTTCCAAAAATTACATATTTCACAAACATTCTCGAGAACTTCAACAATGTTCAATAATTTTGGAAATTTTCAACATTTTCAAATATTTGGGCGATTTGAAAAAAGTTTGACTATTTTCAAGACTTGGGAAAATTTTTTGAAATTTTACAAAGTTGGGAAAAATTCCAACAATTTCCAAAAATTGAATAATATCCAGAAACTTCAACAATTTCCAACAATTTTAGAAATTTTGAAGAATTTCGAAAATTCTAAAAAATTCCGGCAAATTTTCAAAAATTTAATCAAATTAAAAAAATTTCAACAATTTTCAAAAATTACAGAATTTTTAGAAAATTTCCCAAACTTAAAGAATTTTCCACAGATTTAAAAATTTTGAGAAGGTGTACAAATTCTCAAAAATTCCGGAAATTTTCGAAAATTTCAACCATTTTCAGAACTTCAGAAAATTTTTGAAAATTCCATAAAATTGAAAAATTCCAACACTTTCCAAAAATCTCGAGAATTTCAACAATTTTTAACAATTTTGGAAATGTTGAACATTTTCGAAAATTAGGGCAATTTGAAAAAATTTTGACTATTTTCAAGACTTGGGAAAATTTTTTGAAATTTTACAAAATTGGGAAAAATTCCAACAATTTCAAAAAATTAAATAATATCCAAAAACTTCAACAATTTCTAACAATCTTATAAATTTTGGAGAATTTCGAAAATTCCAAAAAATTCAAAACAATTTCAAAAATTTAACAAAATTTGCAAAATTGCAATTTACAAAAATTACAGAATTTCTAGAAATTTTCAAAAACTTCAACAATTTTCCACAATTTCAGAAATTTTGAAACGTTCTTACGAATTAAAAAAAGTTCGGGTGTATTAAGGAATATTAAAGTTTTTATTTATTTCATGAGATCAACGGGCGTTAAGCCCAATAATACATAGTAGTAAAACAACCGAAACAGTACTCTTCGAATGGTAAGACTGTAAGTTACGAAATCAACAGTAAAAACAATAAAAACACATGCTATATATTTTTTTTATTTTTATTTTATTTTTAGTTGTCAAGTTTCGGAATTTTCACAAATTGTAAAAATTTTAAAAGTTTCGGAGAATTTTGAAATTTTCGAGATTTGGAATTCGAAAATTTTGGAGAATTCCAACGTTTTCCAGCTTTGCTATTCCAATGTTGTGGCGGATTTTGAAGAATTTAGAATTTTTCAAGAATTTTTGAGTTGTTAACTAGAGTATTTTTGTGTTTCAGACATGTTGAAAATTTCGAGGAATTTCGAAGAACTTAGTTCAGTTTTCAGTTTTCAAATTTTCAGAAGTGTCGGAGATTCTAGAGAATTTCAAAGGATTCAGAAGTTTTGTAATTTGATAATTCCAAAGATTTCGGAGCATTTTGTACATTTTAAATAATTTTGAATCACTTGAAAACAAAATTTTTAGCGTTGTAATGAAATCTATAATAAAGTTTGATAAATTTTAAAGTTTTTGATTCTCAAGATTTCGAAGTTCCAACGGATTTGAAGGAGACTGGAAGTTTCGAAGAATTTCGTAGTTTTGGAAATTTAAATTCGAAAGTTGTTCAGTTTTCAAACGTTAAGAAGTTGCACAAATTCTAGAAGATTCCGAAGATTTCTGAAGTTTCGTAATTTAAGAATTTCAAAGATTTTGGAGCATTTTGGACGTTTCGAAAAATGTTTGATAACTTAAAGAAAAAATTTGCCGCGTTATAATGAATTTTAGAAAGTTTGGCAATTGTTGAAATGTTTGATTCTCATCAAGATTTCGAAGTTCCAACGAATTTGAAGGAGACTGGAAGTTTCAAAGAATTTCGTAGTTTTTTAATTTCGGCGTTTTTAGAAGTTTTGGAAATTTCCAAAGAATTCTGATGAATTTTAAAATTCCGGAGTTTCGAAATTCGTAAGTTTTGGAGAAATCCAAAATTCTGTGATAATGAATTTCGGAAGAATTAAACAAAAAGTTCTAAAGATCTGAAAAATTAGAAGGTTGTTCAGTTTTCAAACTGAGAAGTTTGGGAAATTTTAGAGAATTCCAAAGAATTCTAAAGTATCGTAATTTGAGGATTCCAAAGATTTTGGAGCATTTTGAAAATTTCAAAAAATTTTGGATAACTTACAAATAAATTTTGAGCGTTTCAATGAATTCTATAATGTTTGACAAATTTTTAAGTTTTTGATTCTCAAGATTTCGAAGTTCCAACGAATTTTAAAGAGATTGGAAGTTTCAAAGAATTTCGCAGTTTTGAAATTTCAGCGTTTTTAGAATTTTTGGAGAATAGTAAAAAACTCCGAAGAATTTCAAAGTTCCAGAGTTCCTAAATTCGTAATTTTTGGAAAAATCCAAAATTCTGTGATAATGAATTTCGAAGGAATCGAAAACAAATTCTGAAGATATCAAAAATTCAAAAGTTGTTTATTTTTCAAACTTCTAAAAGTTTTAGAAATTTTAGAGAATTCCAATGAATTCAGAAGTTTTGTAATTTCAAAATTCCAAAGATTTCGGAGCATTTAGGACATTTCAAAGAATTTGGAATAACTTAAAAACAAAATTTTTAGCGTTCTAATGAATTCTATGAAGTTTGGCAAATTTTTAAGTTTTTAATTCTTAAGATTTCGAATTTCCAACGAATTTAAAGGAGATTGGAAGTTTCAAAGAATTTCGTAGTCTTGAAATTTTAGCGTTTTTAGAAGTTTTGGAGAATTTTAAAGAATTCTGAAGAATTTCAAAGTTCCGGAATTTCGAAATTCGTGAGTTTTAGAGAAATCTCAAATTTATGCGATTATGAATTTTGGAGGCATTGAACAAAAATTTGTTAAAAATATAAAAAATTCGAAAGTTGTTAAATTTTCAAACTTCAAAAAGTTGCAGTAATTCTAGAAAATGTCAAAAAAGAATTTCGAAGCTCTCGAATTTTAGAAATCAGAGGATTGTCCAGAATTTCAAATTTTTAAACAATAATAGACTTTTCCATTTTTCAAACAGTTTTTTGAGTTTCATTAATCAAAATTCGCTCAAATTTTAAGAAACAAAAAGCTATTATAATCGTTTTTTGTCTATCATTTTTCGATGTGCAAATGTTTCAATGAAGATGATATTTCAATGAAAAAAGTAACGAAAAAGTAACTGTATGTTACTTTCTACAGACAGTAACAGTAACGAGTTACTTCCTTTTTCGTAGTAGCAGTAACGGAACAAGTTACATATTTTGCGTAAGTCATGGTAACGTAAGGCGTTACAGTTTCCGAAATACGTTCCAAACCCTGTATACCAAATTACAACATGCACATGTTTACCATGACTCGTGAAAAGTCCGTCCTTCGCCAGAGGACGCAGTAATATGTCATACAGGAAACTTTTTTTATTGTTATCGCTGCAGAGCACTCTCTTCACGTCCTCTGCCCTGCTGATATTAACGGCTATCCAAACTGGCGTCCACAACGTGAATATCGGATACGCCTTGTTGAATTTCCGTAGTACTTTCCACAAGAATGCTGATTCAAAGTTGTTAAAATTTAGAGGAGTAGTCTACTAACTGTAAGTCTCTTTCTTCCGTAGTAAAAAATTTTTTTTCGATTAAATTTTTTCATGCGTATAACATTGCGCAACCGTGAAAAAAGTTCTGGCAAATGAACGACAATATAAAAAAGCATATGACCCCATTAGAACATTTCCCAAAGGATTTTGAAAATTTTGTTCGCATTTGCGAGTTATTAGTTATTAAAATTTTCGAATCGTTTGGAATGTATCTTTATTAGTTTCCATCCAATTCGCGGGAAACGAAAACGTTGTTTAGTCTAGAGAATTTAAGAAATTTATTCCAAATTGCAAAATCAGTGAATTTAATTTGAAGTTCGAACATTCATTTTCAGCTCTAAGCTTCCATTCTTGGAACTACAGATCTCTCATTTGAACGTTGAACTTCGAACCTAACTTTCAAACTTCAAGTATTAACTTCGAAATGTGACATATACATTTCGGAATCTAAATTTTAACTGGAAATCTAAATTTGAACTTAAAAATTGGAATTTTCAACTCCAAACTTCAAATTTTTATTTGAAACTCCAAAATTTGGATTTGAACTGTTGACTGCGAACATAAACCTCGAACTTCAATTTGAACTTCGAATTCTAATATTTGAATTTGAACTTAATACTTTGAATTTGAAGCCCAAACATTAAATAAGAACTTCAAACTCACTAACTCATAAATTAAAACTCTATGCTTCAAATTGAGAGCCCAAACATTAAATGAGAACTTCAAACATCAAATTTTGACTATGAACTTTTATTCGGCAATCCAAATTTTCGATTCGAACGGTGAATTTCGAATCCGAACTTCAGATTTTCAATTTCGAATCCAAACTTCAAACTTTAGGTGTGAACTCCGCGTTTGAACTCGAAATTCAGAATATAACCTTCAAATTTGAACCTTGATCTCCAAACTTCACATTTAAACTCGACACTCTAAACGTTGAATTCAAACTGTAAACTTCTAATTAGAATTTCAAATATCAAATTCAAACGTTCGAATTCATATTTCAAGTTCGAACTTTCAACTTCGAATTTCAGATTGAAAATATAATGAAAAACTCTGAATTCCAAATTTAAACTTTGAACTTTGATCAATGGAACTTCGAATTTCTGAAGGAAAATTTGAAGTTCACAAACGTTGAATGTTAACTTCACGTTTGAACTCGAAATTCGAAATATAAACTTTAAATTTGAACCTTAAAATAAAAACTTTACAATCAAACTCGACACTCTAAACGCTCAATTCAAACTATAAACTTCTAATTTAAATTTCAAATATCAGATTTAAACGTTCAACTTCAAATTTCAAGCTCGAACTTTGAACTTCGAATTTCAGGTTCTAAATATTATTCGAAACTCTAATTCCTAATTTAAACTTCGAAGTTAAATTCGAACATTGAACTGTCAACTTGAAATTACATCATTAATTTTAAACTTGGAACTCCCAACTCCAATTTCATAGCTCTAACTTCGAACTTCAAATCTAAAATGTAAATTTATAATTGTGAACCTCAAACTTCAAAGTTGAACGTTGTACTTTAAATTTCGAACTACGGTTTCAAAGTTCTTACCACTATTCTGAACTAAAAATTTTCAGTTAGATTAAAACTGCAGAATTGAAATGTCAATTTTCAACTTTCAACTTTCTTTCTTTTAACGCCCCGTTTGAACCCCACATCCCCCCCCCCCCCCCTTCCTCCCCCACTGGATCTGCTACTGCATTTCATAATTTTCATTGATAATCTGACATTTTTCAATTCTTCAGTCATTTGAAAAATTTTATGGTTCACATTTTTTATGAAGATTTTAAAACGTCGAGTTTCCCGGAAAGTTGAATAATTTCGATATTCCTAAAAATTCGAAAATTCCGAGATTCTCGGAAATTGAAAAATTACAAGTTTCTTGGAAAATTCGAGAATTTTATCGGTATTTGGCGAGAACATATTGAAAAATGTTCATGACTTTGTAGCGACCGTACGAAGTCATTTTTTTTCCATCAGGGTTTTTAAACTGTACCCTATAGCCAGTTGAGCGCGACGATTTCTCGTCACTTTTTTTGAGCGACAAAAAATTTCTCAAACAATTCTAAATTTCTTAAATTTTTTAAGAACTCAAACCTTTAGAGTCTTCTGAAAAGCTCACATCATAGAAATTTTTCGAAGAACTCAATCTGAATTTTCAAACAATTTCGGACTGAATAAATTCCAAAAAAATTTAGGATTCATGTAATTTTCTAAAAAATCAAAATTTCCGAACGTTGCGAAAAAGTAACAGTTTTGAAATTGAAATAAAAAAAAATAATATTTTGATATCTTTTGAAAAACTTGAGATTTATATATTCTTAAAAGGACACAAAATTTCACAAATTTTCGGAAAACTTGAAGATTCAAAATCTTTTCTAAAAATTTGAATTTTTTCGAAAACTCGGATTCTCAAACTTTTCAGACAATTTTTACACTTTCAAATCCTTCGAATAACTTGAGTTTTTTTAATTTTTTGAGGAACTCAAAATATTCAGTATATTCGAATAGTTTCGAACTTAATAAATTCCAAAAAATGTTAGAATTCACATAATTTTCTGAGAATTCAAAATTTTCGAATGGTTCAAAAAAATTAGAATTCTGAAATTGAAATAAAAACATACAATTTTTAAATCTTTCGGAAATTTCTTTAGAAAATCGGATTCTCAAATTTTTCAAGAAACTTAAAATTTTTCGATTATCGTGAAAAGTGCCGAATATGCACAGTCAAAAGAAATCGGAATTTTCTATCATTTCAAGCAACTGACAATTTTCGAGAATTTCATGATATACTTAATGTCAAACTTTTCGAAGAAACCAAAATATTAAAATTTTTAGAGAAACTCAAAATTCGCAAATCTGTTATAGAACTACAAATTTTCTGAATTTCCGAAAAAGTTAGATTTTTTCATAAAAAACCCTGAAATTCACGATTGTTTTCAAAAACTAGCAATCTTTAAAAATTTCATAAAACTCTAAATGTAAAATTTCTCGAACAACCCAAAATATTTGAATTTTCAGAAAAACCCTAAATTCGCAAATCAGTTGTAGAATTCAAAATTTTCGAATTTCTGAAAAACTTAGATTTTTCAATAAAAAACCTCCAAATTTACGATTCTTTCCGAAAACTAAAAATCTCCAAAAATTTCATCAAACTCTAAACGTAAAATTTTTCATAAAAATTCAAAATTCGCAAATCTCTTATAGAACTAAAAATTTTCGAATTTCCGAGAAACTCGCAATTTTTTCATAAAAAAAAATTGATATTCATCAATTTTCTGAAAACTAACAATTTTTATAAAATCCGTGATGTCAAACTTTTCGAAACACCCAAAATATTCAAATTTTCAGAAAAACTCAGAATTCGCAAAACTGTTACAGAACTACAAATTTTCTCATTTCCGAAAAACTTTGCATTTTTTTCATAAACAAAACTTGATATTCGCTAATGTCTCCAAAAACTAACAATATTTAAAATTTGCATAAAACTCTAAACATCAAAGTTTTCGGAACACCCAAAATATTCAAATTTCCGGAAAATCTCAAAATTCGCAAATATGTTATAGAACTAAAAATTTTCGAATTTCCGAAAAACTTAGAATTTCTTTATCAAAAAAAAGCTCAACATTAACGGAATTTAGAATTTTTGAATTTTTAGAACTCAAATTTTGCACATTTTACAAAAAACGATTAAAAATACAACTATCAACGATTGTATATAAGCATATTAAGATTGTACTGAATGCAAATTCAATTTATCTCGTTCGAAAAAACGCTCAGAAATGAACTTTTAAATGATTTCACTCAGTGACTCAAAAGTCGTCTTAACATCGTCTTTTGGAGACGTTTTGGCGTCAAAATCTCGTCGCTCCCAGCTGGCTAGTTATTCTGACATTTTTTGTTTTCAAAACAATCATCTAAAAATTTGTGCACTATGTACCTTCATCTCCCCATAACTGAAGTAAATTCCCTAAAATCGGTAAAGTTGGTGGCCCTGGCACTCCCTTTAGTTTTTTATTTATTATCCAACGTTCGTAAAATATTTTTACGATAAAAAGTAACAATATACACAGAACAGCGTTGACCGCGAAATACATTTTATTTTGTTCAATTCTGAACCACTCAAAATAGGATTGAACGAAAGACTACCAAGTTTCAGAACCGAATAGTTTTATACCACGAAAGTGCAGTGCAGTTATAGTGCACTGCTGCTGCAATTAGATTTTTAAAAAACTTGTTCGAATAACAAGTTTTTCTTGCAATATTGGTCTCTATTTTTTATAGGTGATTACGTGAACTGAGGTGATCTCTGCGCAGGATGCTTACGAATAATTAATCAAAATTGTTGTTTGTCAATAAGTGCACTGTCATGGAGTGTATATAAATGATGTGCTTTTAGCATTTTTTCGACCCCTCTCCCACTTTTCCTGTGTCAGGATTCATGTCACAAACACGGGGACCTCTCCCCTCCCCCTTCGTGTCACGTCACAATGTGAAAAATGATTTTTTTCTTTTATTTAGTTTAATTCAATAACGTGAAAAATCAACATCGGAGAGCAAGTACGTAGGCAGGGAGGGGGCTGAATGCCCCTCCGAAATTCTAGAAAATTTGAAAAATCTAGCACATAGCGAAAAAATAGTAGGACAATACTGTATTTCACAAATGTCGAAATTTTCGAGAAACTTGATGTTTTTTTACATTTTTAATATTTTAAGATTTCTAACAATTTTGGGGAATTCTAGAGTTTGGAGGATTTCGAGAATTTTGGAAGTTTTCAGAAGTTCGAGAATTTCGAAGATATCGTAGTTGTAAAAAAGTTAAAAATTTCTGAAAATTGACAATATTTGTTTAATTCTTGGAATTACGAAAATTTTACGAATTTTTAACATTTCGGAAAAAACAAAAAAACTGATGAGAGTATAGAAAATTTGGGAAATATATAGGATCAAGAGAATCAAATGGAAAAGTGAAAAATTAGGTGGAATGGCCTCGAAGCTCACTGTAGGCTAAGTGCCGAGAACATAATAATAAAAAATAAAATACATCATAATAAAAAACAGCTATAAAAATTCTAATTTTCAAACTCTATATAGAGTAATCATAAAATCCCGGAATCCCAGCAAATTTTCAAAGCCGATAAAATTCCAAAATTCTATTCAATCCACGAGTTTTAAGAATTCGGATTTTATTTGTTGTTATTCGTACATTTCTTAATTTTCATATTTCATTTCAAAATCCGAATAAATTCCACTAAATACAAGATTTTATAGAATTTCGTACAATGTTTAAAAATTTTCAAAAAATTTTATCGAATTGTTGATTCCACAAAATTTTTCATCGTCAAAATTCGTGACGTCACACTATCGACAACTCCCCCCTCTACTGTGACAAACTGTCACAGATGTGCTGACCCCCTTCCCCCTCCCCCCATAGGACTACTATTTCTCACGTATCAAGGTTGTACGTCATTCAGAACAGCGAAAAAAAAGTCATCAATTTTATCTTACATAAATACATCATCATGCTTATTATCCCATGCATAATTGAAAGCCGATAAAAACCTTGGTAACCGGTTGTTGTTGAAGTTCAAGTTTTTCATTCATAATTCCGCAATTTCGATCACTTTTTTCCGAGATAAACAATCGTTGGCTCAATTTCGCAATTTCGATCACTTTTTTCGAAAATAAAAAATTATTTGATTAATTTCGCAATGACCGCAATTAAGGAAAAAACAACAGAAAGTTGATTCTCGATGCTGGAAGTTAAAAATCTGTGATACACCAGAAATTAGGACAGAATAGATAATAAATGATTAATGATGATGATAATTATATGTTTACATAAAAAATGCTGAGTGTATTACGGATGATTTCAACACGTGGAAAAATCCCGGGGGATAAACTTGACGCGAAGTTGAGTTGTGGGTCGAAGGACCAAGTCGATTTTCGGACGAACGTCGCAAGATTTTTCGATCGACTCCAGTTGGAAATAATGGAGAAGATAGACCAAAAATGTTTTTAGTTTCATCATGGCATATTTTTGACCTGCAATGGTCATGATGTTATATGCATACTCTTTGAATAATCATAATGAAAATTGAAAAAAAAGTTATTTCCGGAACGAATTTAAGGCAACAAATCAAAAATTATAAGCTTATATGCGCGGTCTTTGTAACTGGAAATTTCACAGTGTATGTTTTTCAGTTTCAAAAATGATCTCACACCAGAAATCGAGACGTTGACGCTAATGGGAAAACGAGGAATTCCTTTTCATCCCAACACATCCAGTGAAAAATCACCGAAAATGTTGAGAATAAATGTACAGTTTAGAAGTAGCTTAAAGAGAATGATAATGATTCCTAAATTACTGTAATTGTAGTAAGTCTGATTTTTCTGAAGTTCTGTGCAATTCTCATGCAAATCTGTGGAAGTCTTATGAATTTAACGAATTTCTTATGAAACTAAACACACGAATTACATCAAAATTTTTTCTTATGCGTTGTTGATAAGGCTTATTTTACAACAATCATGAATCTTGCAAAAATTACCCAAGGTCGACCTTATGAAAATTAAATCTTTCACAAAAGCTAGGAAATTTAAAAAATATCGAAGATTAAGAAGAATTTGAATAATAACGATTCATAAAGTTCATTTTTATAAAATTTGCCGATAAACAGCACTTTTCGCGCCTCAAAAGCGCAGCGAAAGTCGATCTTTTCCGAACATTTAATGGCAGCGGAGCGAAATGGATTTCATTTCGGACCGCCGGAACAAAACGGATTTCATTCCACTCCGCTGCCGTCGAGAGCAGAGCGAAACAAAACAAGATGGCGGACTCAGCGTAGCAAAAGAGTATCGAAAAAAATTCACGCGCAGTGGATGTTTTTTAAGTCATCCTTGCCATCGTCGACGTTTATAATTAACGTAAATTACACGAAGGAATAAAAAAAAAATACAAACATACGATTTGATACGACTGATCGATTAATGATGAAAGTGATCATTACTGCGCATGCGCACACTTATGCTGTGTCTCTGCGGGAGCGAGAGAAAGAGGAAACAAGATGGCTGACGTGTTGTGAAGATCGCGAGCAGATGTGAAATATTTCCATCCGATAATTTTAATCAATAAAGTGTGGAATGCAATGGAGTGCCAAGATTCAGTAAGTGTTTTACACTCGATGCTCCCATGATAAAAAAGTGCTATTGACTCAAAAGGTGCGCGGTGCACACCGATCCGGGTAAGAGCCATCTCCGCCCCGCTTTTTCGGCACGACAAGCGCTATTCCTCAACAAATTTCAGAAAAAGTACTATATGCAACTCAGAGTGGATGCTATTTTACTCTGCGGCAGTTTTTGCGGCCTCGAGATTCGACTCGGCTTCGCCTCGGCCGCCAAAACTGTCGCGTCGTGAAATATTTCATGTCGTTACACAATGTACTATTTTAAGATTTCTATGAAAATTTCATTTACTATCATGGTAAGCAGAATTACAAAGTTTGGATCCAAACCATTATCGATAGATCTAATATGCATACCAATGCAACTGCGAGAGCCAGCACTAAAAGGAACATAGGCGTAGGGGTGCCTGTCTTTGCAATTTTCGGGCAAAAATCGGTCAGGCTGAAATTCCAATGGCTTTGGCCAATAATTCTCGTCCCGGTGAACATCATAAATGTGTATCATGGCCATAACACCCGCTGGCACGGTACAGTTTTCTAGAATTGAACGGATCCATGCAATAACCGATTGCGCGCTTGAGGAATCCTGCAGCGCGCAATCGGTTATTGCATAGAGCCGTTTGATTATCATAAATCGTGAACATTGTTATTTAATAAAAAAAAGGAGAGACTGACAGAAAATTGATGATTCAAAGTTATCAAAAATCATTATTCTACGAATGTTCAAACATTCGATACAATAATATCAGCAGAGGACGATGCATGCTGGAAAAACATGACAGTATTTGAATTATACGAGTTGATATGGCAAATTTGTCAGATGGCAAATTTGTCAGATGAAGAATGAGAACTGACCGAGTTCCACTTCGGAATCAATCCGCCTCGCAATAAGCGGTGCGCTTGGGAATAATCGTAGAGATTCTTTGATGCACCGATCCAGATAATTCAGTTTGGATAATTCGATCATGCTGAGTTTTCCACCACTTTCTTTCCAAACTTGGTCGATTTCTTTTCTTGCGCAAGCCTAATATGAAATTCATTTTTAATTGAATGCCATTTGAATTTTCCCAGCCGAGTAAAATTTGAGTATTCCTGAGTTTTATAAATACGGTTACTCGGAGCCAATCAACAGCAGCTTGTGTTTTTTATTAAGATGGGAATCTGTAGCAACTGTCTTTTAGCTTGATAAAAAAAAGTAGCAACTGCTAGTTGGCTGCAAGAGTCAAACAACCATGAAAGTACTTCCGAATTCTCCAAATCCCGAAATTCTAGAATCTGTAGAACTTTAAAACTGTAATCATTCTCGAAATTTCTCAGCATTTATAACACCGATGAATCCAGAATTTTCAGAGCTTTAAAAATATTGAATTTAAAAAATTTTCGAAATTTGTAATGACTTGAGAATTTCAAAAATTTTGGAAATATTCGACGATTTATAATTTCTCTAAACTCACCAATTTGAGTACATTCAAAATTGCTGACACTCCAAAACTGAGAAAATTTGACGAATTCTCAAACTTTTCAACTTCTCAACTTCCGAATCACAAAACTTCGAAATTTCAAAAATTCGAACATCTTCAGAAGATGAAATCTCGCCAATTTTCCTAACTTCAAACACTTCAGACCTTTATAAGTTCATAAACCTGGAAAATTCCGTAATAATGTAAAGGAATTTATGAAAATCTCGTATCGAAAAGTAATAGTGTATTGTACGACTAGTAGGAGAAGGAGAAGATCCCAAGAGCGAAAAATTACTGCACGAGCGTAGCGAGTGGAGTAACACGCGAGTGGAATATTCTCCGTCGACTAATAGTCGCACATAATACTCTATTCAACAACTACGAGGAATATGTGATTTCGTGGCCCGCTGAGAGGGGACGAAATAATGGATTACCTGACTAATTGACGCAAAAATAGCCCTTAGAGCGTAGCTACGTACTTTAGGGAGTTGAAAACTAGTAATCGCTTTCATCGATTTGATTTTCATCGGGATTGATTATGACTGTATTCGACACTTTTGTTAACAACACCAAAAACATTCCAGCAATACACAGTTTTGTAATTTTGAGGTTAGGTTTACGGAGTTTGACGTCCCGATATATGTCCAGTCGTTCGTCCGCCATCTTGTTTCCATTATCGCTGGAAACAAGATGGCGTTCACGTTCAAAATATGACTCTGTTTTTCTAGAAATTGCTGTATTACTGTTTGAAAACAATACAAAAAGGACGAGCCAACAATTTGAGAACAAAATTGGAGTGATTTATGAGTCGCAGTATCCCTGAAATTTGCGTAAACGTTCCCTTCACCAACCCGTGGGAGAAGCAATAACTTCTCTGACGGGTTGGATTCACTTCTTCCATGGGTTGGTATTTCTCCCACGCTGTACGTCAACAATCAGGTAATTAGTTATTTCTTTCACTCTCAGCAGGGCCCAGAAATTACATATTTTTCGCGGGCGTTGAATAATAGTATATTTAGCGACTAGTGGGAGAAAGAGGAGATTCCACTCGCGTGTTGCCACATCTCCCACTAGTCGCACACAATATTTTATTCAACAACCGCGAGAAATATGTGATTTCATGGCTCTGCTGAGAAGGGGGGAACTAATGGGTTACCTGATTAATTGACGCAACAATCGCCCTTCTAGCTTTGCTACGTACTTTAGGGAGTTGTAAACTAACTATTCCTTACGTTGCTTTGATTTTCATCGGGAATAATTATGACTGTATTCGACACTTTCGTAAACAATAACAAAAACATTGCAGCAATACACAATTTTGTAATTTTGAGGTTAGGGTTGGGGAGTTTGACGTTTCGATATATGTCGAGTCGCTCGTCCACCATCTTGTTTCCATTATGCGTGCGTAAACGGTCGCTAAACTGAGCGTGAGTGAATAAATAGCTATAGGTCGTTAAGATGAGAGTGGGCGAACAGCTTATTGGCCCACTAGTGGGCGAACATCACTCGCATGCCATACGTCAACAATCGGAAATCCATTACTTCGTCCACTCTCAGCGGGGCTCCAAAATTACATATTTCTCGTGGGCGTTCAATAAATACTCTTCCTTAATCGAAATCTCCTCTACGGACTCGAAACTTCCTCCTCAACCCTCAAAATAATATCAATCGTGTATAAAATACTAACTTGGGTGTCGACATGTTCAGCAAGTAGCAACAAAGTATACATCATGCCCATTGCCGTCGTGTCGTAGCCCTTGAAAAATATGTATATATATATTGTTCAAAACAAGGTTTTTTCTCTTTTATATCAGATACAACCATTAGATTGAAAATGTCTACCGTGAAAATAAAAGTATCAGTTTCTTCTAAAATCCCTTCGTGGTCGATCGAGTTTTCTGTCTCAACCGCAATCAAAATATCCAACATAGCCAATTTCTTTTTTTCTGTGTGAAAAAATAAGGTTCCATATTATACCTACGCGCTTCGTCTATGATAATCGTGAGTACCAAACATGATGATCAACATTACGTACGAATAAAGTCTTTTGAGTCTCTATTGGACGTTTCTTCACCATGGCTGTTTTTCAGTTCCTTCAAGTATTTGTACCCAGTTTGATCGTGATATTTCCTTCTCGCTTTTATTACCTAACGTGCAAATATTCGATCATGTACCTTACTCGTTGTCATTTATGGATTAATGTCATTTTATTGATCATCTGGATAATTACAACAGCTTTGTGGAAGAGATATAAATGAAGAGATTGAAAAAATCCAAAGTAGATGGAAAATAATAGATCGAAAAATCAATATTTTATATGTAATCATTAATTATGTAATCTTTCGATGTATCGAAATTAGTAGATCGAATTAGTATACTATAACTTATACAATATGATGATTATATATGAAACATCGATTTTTCAATATAATATACATATTCCATCGAAAATGAAGTGGGTCGAACTCAAAAATAGGCACCTAGATTCTGGAAATTTTACTTGTCCTACCTCGTCAGAAAATTTGTGCGTTATTTTCAAGGCTCTGTTCCGTTTGAAAGCCGAAGGCATTAATGCAAATAGTAGGTCAAACATTTGCCAAGGTCGCGTAACCCTGAAATGATGAATGATATATGTATTCCCACATAGTAATGTAGTGACAGACATTGTACCATCGTCATAGAATTTAATTCATACTGATGGTACAGTGATTCACATCAACGTATTATTTTACAACTATGCATGAATTATGATCACATAATTTATGAATGATTCTAAATGATGCACTCCCAGAATAATCAGAAATAGGAGAGAAATTTTTCAAGGTCGCAAACATTTACGCATGTTTGTGCCATCGTCAAATTAGTTCATTTTTGTACTATCATTTTACCATTATGTATAAATCATGATTCATACATGATTGTACAATGATGGATGAATCACCGAATCATTCTCTTGATGCATGAAAAAACATACCATCATTACTGAATGACGAACACTGAAACATTCGTAAATCATTATATCATCCCGTTCTGAAACGTGATAGTACAATGATTTGTATCAACAGTGATCGCATGATTCTACATTATTCATGAAAGCGGATGCACGAATTATGGTAAAATGATGATGGAATATGTTCGCAGTTCCGAATGCGTGGCAATTTCGAGGTTACAATCATGTTAGAATGATCCTAAATGATCCTAACATCACACACGCGTGCATCCTGGTTGACAAAAAATTGACTCAATCAAATGCTATGTCAGTTGACAATGATCTTTCATCAACGAATGCGTGATAAGTTAATCGTGGAAATTTCAGTCAATTTCTGTGTCTGCCGCACCTGTGAACACCAATTTGAGTGACAGTGTGAACGGCGTTGATGTATTCCTTTGCGCTTTTTTGATCAATTTTTTCTAACGAAATCCCCATCGCTGCCTCTGCATTAAGTAGAAAAATCATTCGCTTCAGTATTTTGTTGACGAGTAGAATGAATTGACTACTAGTGAAATTATGTCCCATCAACTGCCATGGCTGGCTACGTAATTATCATTTAATGGAGTTTGAGAAATATGGTTTCTGATGAATTAACGATGTATTTTTTCGTACTTGATTGATCAAGAGCGTATAATCATTCATCTCTGATAATTTGATTCAACATTTTTCTACGTGTGCAGTTTAAATTCATCAAAACAATAACCACAAATGACGTTGAGCGTGTGTTTGGCAACCCACGTTTCCAAAGACTTCGTAACTTGGCCTGCGCCTGTTATGGCAGCTTCTTCTTTCAACGAAGCTACCATTCGCTCAGCTTCTTCAACAGCCACTTGCATGTACTTTTGCAAAATATTGAAATGGAAAGCCGGTGTCAGTGTCTTTCGCCGATTGTGCCACTTTTCACCTGTGGTCAGATTTATTTTATTATAATTCTTCAGTCTTTAGGTTCGTACCAAAAAAATACGAGTAGATTATACTTGACTCAAAAGCGAGAATTCGTAATACTGCAGGAAGAAAACAGTATGGTTGCCTCAACCATAAAAACAGTAACATTTGCGCAAACCTTATCTGTACTTCGTACATCTATAATATATCTATAGTACTAACTATAAATATATTTGTAGAAAAACATACTTGGCGCAAATGTTATTATTTATATGGTTAAGGAAACTATACTGTTTTATCCGTGTGCGCGTGATATTTTGCTGAATTGACAAAAAATGTTGTCATTTGCGAAATAGTACATTATGTAACGAGGAGCGGAAATATGCTATTGTATTTCACAACGCTGCAGTTTTGGCGGCCGAGGCGAAGCCGAGTCGAAGCTCGAGGCCGCGAAAACTTCCGCAGAGTGAAATAGCATCCACTCCGAGTTGCGTATAGTACTTTTTCTGAAATTTGCCAAGAAATGGTGCTTGTCGTGCCGAAAAAGCGGGGCGGAAATGGCTCTTTCCCGAATCGATGCACCGCGCACCTGTTACATTTATAGCACTTTTTTTATTATGGGAGCATCGGGTGTAAAACACTGAATCTTGGCCCTTTATTGCATTCCACAATTCCCTGATCAAAATTATTGAATGGAAATATTTCACATCTGCTCGCAATATTCGCAACGCTCCAGCCATCTTGTTTCCTTTCTCTCTCGCTTCCGCAGAGACGCAGCATAAGTGTGCGCATGCGCAATAATGATAACTTCGATTATTAATCGATCAACCGTATTGAATCGGATGTTTATATATTTTTTTTGCGTTTCTTTGTGTAATTTCGCCGCGTGAACGTCGACGATTGCAAGGATGGCATCGAAAACATCGACCGTGCCTGAATTTTCTTCGATACTCTTTTGCTACGCCGAGTCCGCCGTCTCGTTTAGTTTCGCTTCACTCTCGATTGCAGCGGAGTGAAATGGAATTCATTTTGTGCCGGCGGAGCGAAATGAGACCCATTTTGCTCCGCTTCCATTCACTGTTTGGAAAAGAGCTGTTTCCGCTCTACTTTTGAGGCGCGAAAAGTGCTATTTATTGGCGAATTCCAGAAATAATCATTTTCTGCTAGTATTTATCATGATGTGGAGATGTCAGAGTGAAAGTCGAATTTCATCGAATTATAAGGTCAAGTTGTGTATAGTTTTACGAAAGTTTAACTTTTGCTGTGAGGTACTCGTATATTAATAACAATGTAAGTCATGCATGTTTACCATCGCTCGTCAGAAGACCCTCATTCAGCCAAGGACGAACTGCCAAATCATACAGGAAACTTTTTCTGTTGTTATTGCTGTTTAGCATTATCTTTATGTCTTCTGGCCTGTGAATATTGACAGCTATCCAAACTGGCGTCCACAAAGTGAATATCGGATACGTTTTGTTTAATCTTCGAAGTACATTCCATACAAATTCTGGTTGAAAGTTGTTCCAATTTTTATAATTTACAAGGCAAATAAATTAAAATTCTTCGTTATTCTAATTTCCGTGATAATAGTTGATAAATTAATCAGCCTTCAGCCTTGAAAATATGGTATGTATATTATTATTGATTTTTCGATGTTTTTCAAAATATTAACGGAGCGGAAAATCTCATTTTTGAGGGTCGATTAATTATGAATCGTCGAGATATAAATAATTTTCCGTTGTTCAAACAATTTTATCGTAAATATTTTGCAACTTGTAAAATGTTTGAAAAAATTTGGAGATTTATATAGTCTAACGAAAATGTAATATTTTATTATTTTGTAATTACTGAAGTTGCAACTTTGAAAATATTATGAATTTTGCAAAATTATTCTTCTATTTGCAAATTGGCTATTCGCAGCTGAAGTTGAAAAATTCACACATTCCAAAAATAATATGTTTTTGAAAAATTTCAATCAATCGAGCAATTTCTGTACAAATTGAAGCGAAAAAAATACGCGATGTTTGCCCAATTTATAAGTTTTTGTACTCTATGAACATTCATAAATATTTAAAATCGTGAATTCTACAAATTTCGAATTTTATAAAAAATCAAAATAATTTCCGAAATGCAGCAATTCATAATCCATTTGGAAATTTGGAAAATTTTAATTTTCGCTAAAAATTGAAAAAATTTATTACGTTAAAAAAATCAACGAAATGTTTTTTAATCTTCGCAAAAATCGAAAAATATTCCATCATTACTTAATTTTTCGAACTAGATTCTTTTCATTTTCGCTAAGTATCAGAAAATCTCCTATCAAGTTGACTGATTCATTTTAAAATAAGTTCTAAAACAACAATTTCGGATCAAAATATCGAACTTTCATACGTTACGTAGATTTCCAGAGAAATTGAGGGAAGTAAATGTTCAAATTATTCGCGACTGGAATTCAATTTTGGAAATTTTCGGATTCTAGAGGATCCCGATAAATTTACAATATTTTAGAAGTTCGAAAACTTTCGAAATTTCAAATATTTTGAAAATCTCGGAGTAATGAAAAAGTTCTGAAAGTCCTAAAAATTCACGATATTTTTATAATTCTCGGAATCACTAAAATCTTACAAATTTCTAACATTTCGAGGAACGTAATAATTTGGAACATTTTTGACATTCAAAGATTATTAACAATTTTTACAGATTTCAAAGTTTGGAGTATTTTGGGGATTTTTGACTTTTCGAAATTCCGGAAATTTCAAGAAATTCAAAATTTTCGTAAACTGCAGAGATTTGTGAAAGTTTAAAAAATTCTGAAAATTTACAATATTTTTTATTTACAATATTTTTGGATATTACGGAACTTAAGAATTCTTTTCATTCCGAGAAACTTGAAAATTCGGAACATTCCAAGATTTTTCATAATTCAGGGAATTTCATGAGTTTTCAGTATTTCGACAAGTTTCCGGATTGAAAATATTCTAGAAATTTCATGGATTTGAAAAAACTTCGAAAATCTTGAAAATAAGGGCAGTTCTCGTAATGCGTTGAAATTTTATGAATTTCACAAATTTCTTAAATTACGAGAAAATTTTGTTTAGTTAGAACATTCCCCAAAAATTCCAAGATTTTCGAATCTTAAAGTTTAGAGTATTTCGAAAATTTTTAAACTTTTTGGAATTTTCAGAATTTAGAAAGTTACGTAAGTTCTGAAAATTTATAATACTTTCATAATTATGAAAATTTTCCAAATTTCTACGTGTTCCTAAAAATTCGATAAACTTGAAAATTTTAAACATTTTGAACATTCCAAGATTTTCACCAATTTTTCAAATTTTCAATGTTTGGAGTACTTCGAGAATTTCAAAAATCCAGAGAATTTTGACTATTTCTATAATTTCAAAAATTTTGTAAACTTTAGAGATTTCAAAAAGTTCCAAAAATTCTGAGCATTCGGGAAATTTTCATATTTCTCAAATAAAACTTTACTTTTTGAACTTGTTGAATTAATTTAGAGTAAAAATCGCCTTTTGAAATTTTTGAATTTTCACTTCAATAGTTACATTTTTAACTGACCGCAAAAGTTAGAAATACAATATTAAAATATGAAAAATTCTGTACATTTCATTTTCAAAAATCATACAACGTTGATCATTTTTATTATGGTAATTTCTACCAAAATTCTGAAATTTACTCAAATTTTTCCACGTCCAAAGTTATCTACCATTTTCTCATTTTACGATACCCCCCCCTTCCCCGCCCCCCCCCCCCACCCACACCGAACGAAATTTTTTGCTATGTCCTCTATAACGATTATCCAAAAATTTGGTACTATACGTACCTTCATCTCCCAAAATCTGGAGTAGATTCCCCAAAATCGGCAAAGCCGGCGGCCCTGGCACTCCCTTCAATTTTTTATTTATCCTCCAACGTTCGTGAAATATTTTCACGATAAAAAGTAACAAAATGCACAGAAAAATGTTCACTACGAAGTACATTTTATATTTATTGATTTTCAACTACTCATGCTATGATTGAACGAACGACTACAATGTTTCAGCATCGACTAGTTTCATAACTGCACTGCCGCCACAATGAGATTCAAAGTGAAAAAAACCTCGTCACGAGAGGAAAAAGTTGCTCTTGCAATATTCCATTTCATTATCTGTCGGAATTTTCTTGAACTGTAATGATCTCTGGCTGTGCGGTATATGCATACATAATTAATACTAATTTACGTATTTTTTTATCTCTATTGTCGGGAATAACGTGGAAATTTTCGGTAAGGCAAATGCAGAATTTTACTGTATTACTCGTAATATATTATGTTTCGTTGGTCATAGATATAATTCAATTTTGGGAGGTGGAAATTTATATCCTGATCGACTTTAACCACTTCTCGGACAGAATCAAATTGTCTGGAAATAATTTCGGGAAAATATTAGAGATGAAAATAAACTGTATAGAATTAATATTGATTGGTTCAATTAGAATTTCATACACTTAAATAAATTCTAGCCAGAGAGGGGGCTGAGGGAACTAAAGCCCCCCTTGAAATCTGGGAAATTTGGAAAATCTAGCACATTGCGAAAAGGTATATTTTGACAAAGAAAAGTAGAACAATACTAATTTTCACAAGTGTCAAAGTTTTTGAGAAACTTGATGATTTTTATCATTTCCAACATATTTTAAGATTTTTGACAATTTTGGGAATTTTCGGAGTTTGGAGATTTCGAAAATTTCACAAGTTAATCAAAGTTTGGGATTTTACGAAATTTCGAAAATTTTTTAAATTTCGCAATTGTAAAGAAGTTTTGAGAATTATAAAAACTCACACTATTTTCATAATTCTTAGAATTACTAAAATTTAACAAATTGTTTACGTTTCGAGAAAACTGATATTTTTTAACATTTTGAAAATTTCAAGATTTTCAAAAATGTTGGGAATTTTCGGAGTTTGGAATATTTTCTTATTTTCTACAATTTCAGAAGTTTTAAGAAGTTTGAAGATTTTCAGGATTTTGAAAATTTCGAAAATTTCGGAGATGTTAAGAATTTTTGAAAATTTTGTAAATTCACAATATTTTCGCAATTCTTAAAATTATGAAAATTTCACGAATTCTCAATATTCTGAGAAACTTAATCATTTGGAATATTTTCAACATTCTAAGATTTTCAACAATTTTGAGAATTTTTAAAGTTTGAAGTTTTATTTTTAGGATTTTGGAAGTTATTGGAATTTCGAAAATTTTAAGAATTTCAAAATTTTCGTAAATTCCAGAGATTTGTAAAAGTTTCAACAATTCTGAAAATTTGAAATATATTGATAATTCTTGAAATTGCGTAAATTTCACGAATTTTTTACAATTCGAAAAACTTAATAATTTGGAACATTTCAAGATTACTGATAATTTCGAAAAATTCAAAAATTTGTATTATTTGGGCAATTTTTGGAATTCTAAAAATTTCAGAAATTTCAGAGATTCAAAAAAGTTTCGAAAATCTTGAGAATTGTGGCTGTTTTCGTAATTCTTGAAATTTCAAAAATGTCACGAATTTCTGAAATGTCGAGAAATTTTTGTTAACCATTTTCAACATATCTCAACATTTTGAATATTTTGATAAAGTTTGAAGTTTAGAGGATTTTGAAAATAATGAACTATGGAATTCTCAGAATTTCCAGAATTTCGAAAAATTCGGAAATTCCAGAGATTAGAGAATATTTCGAAAACTGAAAAATTAAAATACTTCCATCATTATTCAAATTCCGAACATTTTACGAATTTCTGAAACTTTGAGAAACTTGCTCATTTTGCACATTTTAAACATTCTAAGATTTCTAACAGTTTCGCGAATTTTCGAAGTTCGGACTATTTCGAGAATTTCAAGGGTCTAGAAAATTCTGGAAATTTCAAGGATTTAAAAAATGTTGGAATTCCAAAGCTTCTAAAAAGTTTTGAAAATTCTGGAATTATAGGCATTTCGCCTAATACTTCAATAAAACTTTACTTTTAGAATTCATTGAATTTATTTAGAGTAAAAATCACCTCAGCCCCCCCCCCCCTCGAACGAAATTTCTGGCAACTTGTCTATATCATTTTTTCCAGATTCTGAATTTCAAACTTTCTCTAATTTTCCAACAGATTCGAAATTACAAATTCGTTCAACATCGTATAAATTGGTATAATTTTCTATATTCATCAGGTCAAATCATAAACAAAACAGCTATATTACTTGAATGAAGATCTTTTTTCTATTTAATGTATATACATTACAGAAATATAGCCATAGTGCAATATGGCCACTTGTGTCTCCTTGAACGTCAACAATATTAACTATCTGCATCTCCAGATATTGAGGTATAATTTTTGCGTTACGAAGTTGATCACGAAACGGAGATAAGACAGTCAACATCTCGATGGATGAAATTTCACACGAAATTTCTCAAATTTTAAGAATTTCGAAAGTCTAGACAATTTAAAAAATTTTAAGAAATTTAGAAATTTTGGAAATTTCTAAAATCTTAAAAAGTTTTCAAAGTTCGGAAAATGCAGTGAATTTTCATCATTCTTCAATACAACTTCGCTTTTCAAACTTGTATCATTAATAGTGAAGTTTCGAATAACAATTTCCTCTGCCCCACCCCCCCCCCCCCCCCCCCCCCCCCCGCCCTCCCCCCCTCCCCGCCCGCGCTGCCGTACTTCCTAATAATTTTTTTGAAGTATCAGAGATGTTAATTAACTGTAGAATAGTTTCAATTGGTTTATCAAAAATTGTATCAGTTAATTATATTCTACATCATTTTTTTAATATTCTGAACTTTACACTTTCTCTGATTCTCTCTGATTTTCCAACAGATCGAAAAATTAGAAATTCGTTCAACATCATATAAATCAGTGTAATTATCTATCTTTATTAGGTCAAATCATAAACGAAACGACTATAATAATTCAATGAATATCTTTTTTCTTATCATATACGTTACAAAATATAGCCATTGTGCGATATAGCCATTTTCGTCTCCTTGAATATTAACAACAGTAATTATCTGTAGCTCCAGATATTAAGGCATAATTTTTGCGTTTCGAAGTTAATCAAGAAATTAAGATAAGACATTTAGCATCTTAATGGATGAAATTTCACTCGTATCAGGTTTGTGGAACGTAGCACCAAATCTGGGAAACGTCGAAGTTCAATGTGTTTTACGGTAGCTTCAAGTCTGAAGTGACGCAACATGTAGGAAACTTTAGAGCTCGAGCATCGCGAACTTTTGCCTTAAGATTAGCGACAACGAAATTATTATGTCAATTCGTGTATCGATTTTTGAATCCTTGGCTTGTATCGAACAATTTCCGACAACTTTCGAGATTTTTCGAAGTATTCGCAAAATTATAGTAATTATTGGAAACTTGTTAATTCATTCTGAAAATTTCATACCTAATGGAATACATAATTGAACCCGAAGATTCATTCAAGATACCGTAAAATGCGTCGTACAAAACTGTATTGAATTATCGAAAGAAGCGAGGAGCATTTTTTGCAAAAATTCCTAAAAATCTTGAGAATTAGAAGAACCTTGAGAAGTTACCAGAATTCTCATAATTTTGACAATTTTATGAATTTTTAAAATCTCGAAAAACTTTTTCGAACATTTTCTACGTATCTCCAGATTTTCGTCTATTTTGATAAATTTTAAAGTTTAGAAGATTCCAAAAATTCGCAAACTGTTCGGAATTTTTAAAATTCTTAAAGTTCCGTAAATTTAGGAAATTCCAAAGATTTGTAAAAGTTTCAAAAATTCTTAAAGTTTATAATACTTCCATAATTATTGAAATTCCGGAAATTTTACGAACTACCGAAACTTTGAGAAACTTGAGAATTTTGAACATTCTTAACATTTCAAGATGTTCAACAATTTCGCAATTTTTCAAAGTTTGGAGTATTTTGAGAGTTTCCAAAGTCTAGAGAATCTGGACAATTTCAAGAATTTCAAAAATTTCGTACATTTCAGAGATTTAAGAAAGTTATTAAAATTCTGAGAGTTTGGGAAATTTCCATAATTTTCTGACGAACCTTTACTTTTTGAACTTGTTGAATTAATTGCGAGTAAAAATTTTCGAGCCCCCTCCCCTCCCCCCCCCCGGCAAAAATTTCTGGCTACGTCCTGGAAGGTGCAAATTCATCTGAATTATATCTCAATTAACTTTTACCACCTCTTAGACAAAATAAAATGTTCTGAATATAATTGCTTAGAAGTATTAGAAATTTCAATGGGCTGTAGAATAGTTTTAATTAGTTTATCCAAAATTTCATACATTTAATTAGATTCTATATTATTTTTAATATTCTGAATTTTCGAATTCTTCTGATTTTCTCGGATTTTCCAACAGATTGAAAAATTATAAATACATTTCAAATCGTATATGTTAATAAGATTATTTATCTTTATTAAGTCAAATCATAAACAAAACAGCTATAATATTTTAATACAGATCTTTTTTCTTATCATACACGCTACAGAAATATAGCTATGGTGAGATATAGCCATTATTTTCCCCTTGAACGTCAACAATATTAATTATCTGTAGTTCCAGATATCGAGGCATAATTTTTGCGTTACGAAGTTAATCACGAAATTAAGATAAGACACTCAACATTTCAATGGATGAAATTTAACGCGTATCGGTTTTGTGGAACGTAGCACCAAATCTAGAGAACGTCGAAGTTCAATATGTTTTACGGTAGCTTCAAGTCTGAAGTGACGCAACATGTAGGAGCAGAACGTTTTGATCTCGAGCATCGCGAACTTTTGCCCTAAGATGAGCGATAACAAAGTCATTATGTCAATTTACGTATCTATTTCTGAATCCTCGGCTTGTATTGAACAATGCCCGACAACTTCCGAGATTTTTCGAAGTTTTCGTAAAATTCCGGTATTTATTAAAAACTTGTTAATTCATTCTAAAAATTTTCAAACCGAATGGAATACTCGGTCAAACAAAAAAATTTATATAAGATCACAAAAAATACGTCGTACGAAACTGTACCAATAGCTTAAGCTATCAATAGAAGCGAGATGCTTTTTTGTGATGTTCACATTTAACGAGTTCATTTCAACGAGATAAAAATAATGTAGCCAAGTCTATACTCAGGTAACTGATTACTATGTAGGATTATCGCATTAATCAGGAAAATTGCAATTGATCTTTTTTTGATTGCAACAAAGAGTCAACTTGAATAGGTATGAGCAGACGTACCAATACAGTTCCTGCAACAAAAAAGAATTTAATGCAAAATTGTAGTCAGACACATAATAATTAATTATGTAAAGAGTTTTCTTTCTTTTTATAGCGTTAGTCTATTTTTTTCTGACGAATCGAAGTTACGACAGGTTAGTATGATATCTTAGCAAAATCTGAAGTAAGTTCAATTTTCATTCCATCAATTCTAATAAGATTTCCCCAAACATAGCTTCTGAACCATCATTATACTTGCAATAAACATCCTTGATCCTCTGACCGTCAGATGCAGTTTTTAAAGTAAATACTACCACCGATATGAACGATATTGCAAAATCGAGTGGATAGCACAGAATCAATGTACATCAATATCAATTTCCTCAAGTATCAATAATTCTTATCTTCTAGTACTAATATCCTATTTTATAGAATATACGAAAAATTGAAAAAAATCTTCACCTCGCTCCCGCAGAAAACGGTATATAAGAAAAAGGATGTCTCCCAGTACACCGCCCCGGCAAAAATCTGTCAGGGTCGAATTTCTCAGGTTCGGGCCAAAAATTAGGGTCTCTGTGCAGTTCGTAAATGTAAACGTTCCCAACCGTGTTGGCCGGTATGAGGTACTTTTCTGAAACGATTCGCCGATGACAAGGAATCAGTGTGTATTCGAACAGACAAAAAACGGTCT